>JAGVSP010002110.1:0-33952 GCA_022494985.1 Micrasema minimum | reverse complement strand
AACAAAATTCGATGGGTTTGTACTTCAGCGAAAAAAAAAATAAATGCCTAGCTAAGCTATTTACATATGAAAATACCGTTGTTAAAGCGTATAATGTTCATACACATCCACCGATTTTTGTTAAATGTAAATAAAATCTATAAAAATTAAATTCTTGTTTATTTAAAAAAAAGGGTTAGAGTTTATGCGAACTAAAATTCAATACCTGCTGGATCAATCAAGTATTACATTAACGCCAGGAGTTTATAAATGATGGTAAATCTTGGTGTGCCATTGCAGTGCCCTATGCACCATTGGGTGTGGATAAGGTAAAAAGTAGTAGTAGTAGTAATATTTTAAAAGGTAAACAACCTCCTCGGGCCCCGCGTGTCGCATACGACACACTAAACATATTTTTATTTTTTATTTTATTTAATATTGATTTATTTAATACATTATCGAATTTACAAAGCTTAATATCACCATAATTATACAATATAACCATAACGCTATACCTCACCAATAAAAAGACAAGCTCTTGTGCTTGGTGAGGGAGGTTACGCTAAAAAATACATAATATAAGTAGTAATCATAGTAAGGTAAATATAGGTAGTATAAGGTATAATGGTAAGTAGTAAATATAAGTAGTACAACAAGGTAAAATATAAGTAGTAATCATAGTAAGGTTAATTAAAAAATAAATCTAGGTACTAGATATGCAAAATAAACGATTATAGTTGTTTGAAATAAATGTGTTTTTTTAGTTTAAATTTAAATTTCTTAAAGACATTAAAATTTTTAATCCAATGGGGCTATTCATTAAAATACATGATTCCCTTATATAAGAAACTATTTTCGAAATGTTTTGAATGAAATTTTGGAATTTTAATATTATTTTGGTATCTCACTGATTCAAAGTGTTTTAATTGTTTTTTTTAATAAATTTCCAAAATAGAATATTGTTTATAGATTTGATCTATCGTTGGCACACTAAACATTTTAAAGAGTAATTCTGTTGAGAATGTTGATGGTTTTTTTTAATATAACTTTAATAATTAATCTCTGCACCACTTTAACTGAATTAAAAACATTATTGTAAGATTGTATGTATATTGTAAAAATGGGTTATTACAACTAACTGTATTATCAAAGACGCATGTCTGAAACAGCATGTATATGTAATTGTTCGTTAGATCCCTGGCTAAGACACTCACTCCGTTATGTACTGCCAATTTTTTATCCGTAATTATCTTACAATATACGATAACGAAGTATTTACCTTAACAGAATATGAAGTCTATGAAGATATCGATCCGGGATTTAGACGCAGGAAAAGGAAAGCAGTTGTGGCACATCCCCCAGCAGCCATACGTACAAAAAATGTGCTGCATTCACCACTAATGGCTCCACCAGGGAAAAATTATCGATGCAGGTATCCTGGCTGTACTAGTGTCCGTGCTCGGGTATATTGTTCCACTTGCAAAGTGCAGCTATGTTTAGTCCAAAACAGAAAAATTGCTTCAAACTCTACCATGAAATGTAGCAAAAAAATACATGGTAAAAAAACCATTCCCAATGCTGTTTGTTTGTTTATTTATTATACAGGGTGTCCCGTAAGTAGTGGACCAACGGAATGTTGGTGATAGAAGGAGTTATTATGGATCCAGAACACAAAAAATTTTTGACCTAGGTCAAGTAGTGCTAGAGATGATTTTTTTAATCATTTTTTTAAATTTCTCTGTGCACACAAAATATATTAGTATTTTTTCTTGTTGTTACTATTTCTACTTTTTTATTATTCAAGGTCGTTGAAAAAACATTTGTCTTCCAAATTAAAATGTTACTCATGAGTTATTAATGGCAACATAAAAATTAGACGCTAAAACATATGCAAAATTTTAATCAGAAAATGTGCAATTTTTAAACGATGCTGGTGTAAAAAAATTACATGACAACCTAGTGAAACTTTATTTTAAGAACATTTACAGTTCACACAGATTACCAAAATAATGTAGGATCCAGTAATTCAGGAACATGTTTTTTTATTCATAAATCCATATGACGTGGCGGTACTATTGCATGTCCACCACGCTCATCAAATCTTAATTAATCCGCTGGATTATTTGCTGCGGGGTTACTGACCTAGATCAACAAAAAAATCTGACCTAGGTCAAAAAAAATAGTGTTCTGGATACATAATAACCCCCTCTATCATCAACATTTCGTTGGTCCACTACTTACGGGACACCTTGTATAAAATTAACGGCACAAGTACCATTTACATTGTAATATTACTAAAATAATTGACAAAACTGATGTTACAAAATATATCTAGGAATATATATCGACTCTAAGCTATCATGGACGCACCAATATGACCACATTAAATCCAAGATCACATCAGTCGCAGGTATACTGTATAGATTTAGAGAAACTCTTCCCACCCCTCTTCTACGTTCATTGTATTATGCTATGATCCACTGTCATTTAGGTTATTTATCATGCATATGGGGTTTTTCAACTAAAAAGATTATATTTTCAATCCAGGTTATCCAAAATAGGGCAATTAGAAATATATACAGGGTGTCCCACGGCCATGCCACACGGAGGGAAAGTATATTAAATATTGAAAATAGGATTTTTTACTTAAAGAAGACATCATTTTATTTTTTAAATTAAGTAGAACTGCATTCACAGATTTTTTCAAAATCGCCTGCCTCAACCGGGAATCGAAATCGCGTTAAGTGAAAAAAAAACACATGTATTTTTTGATAACAGTCGAAAGTGTTAATCATAAGGATTATTTTTTCCTTAATAACATAGCATCTTAAATGAAGTCATAATATTTGACATTTTATTCAAAATAATAAACACGAACTAAAAAATAAAGAAACGTTTCAAGAAAAAGTAAAATAATTTGAAAGATGCTTGACAATTTACGTGTTTCATTTTTTAATTGTTTTTAACTAATTTCAGCCAGTCTTCTTAAGTGTAGGTACTCTTTAGTTAATACTATGCAACAATAATGTTAGTTGTCTGAAGATGTTTAAGATGCTATGTTATTAAGGAAAAAAATATCCTTATGATTAACACTTTCGACTGTTATCAAAAAAACACAATGTTTTTTTTTTTTCACTTAACGCGAGTTCGATTCCCGGTTGAGGCAGGCGATTTTGAAAAAATCTGTGAATGCAGTTCTACTTAATTTAAAAAAATAAAATGATGTCTTCTTTAAGTAAAACATCCTATTTTCAATATTTAATATACTTTTCCCTCCGTGTGGCATGGCCGTGGGACACCCTGTATAGTATTCCAATAGATATGCACGTAAAAGACATCTACAGACTGACCGGCATTTTACCTTTTAGCATTATACCTTATTACGCAATTGCATATACACACATATACAGGTTCAAATCATAAGTAATGTAGCTCACACAAATACTCACTACACCTATAACCGTGATGTTCACAGTTACAACACTAGACAAAGACACAATCTACACCCACCTGATACTTGTACTACAAAATTTGGTCTAAAGTCTCTGCTGTACCTGGCTTGTAGGGAGTATAAACAGGCTTCCTGAGGGTATTCGAAGATCTAGTAATGTTGCTAACAGCCTAAAGCTCTATTACCTCAGGCAGTATGTGGAAGGTGTAAATAATTAGTGTATTTGTATTTTATTGTATTCTGCTTGTAATAATATGTTTTTGTGTTTATAATAATTGTGTGTTCTGTCATGAATATGTATATTAAATGTTATTATTTATAGGCCCAAAATTAGTATATTGAAACTCATGGGAAATACAATATGTAAAAATTTATTTTTGATTTAAATAAATAAATAAAATTTAAAAAATTCATTTTACCCTTCACCTTTGTTGTTTGCTTGTACATTTTATTACATTTTTTCCCTAAATTTCATTCATTTTAAGTACATCTTTTCCCTAAATATTGACAATATTATTTACTGTTTTACTTGAATAAATATTGATCTGAAAAAACTAATGTTTGTTTATTTTGTAGTAGTAATAAATTTGAATGCGGCTGTTTTCTGTAATGTACGCTCCCAGGTATTTGAAGCTCTCGACCCTTTCTATGACTTGTCCCGACAAAGCCAGGGGGATCTGGGCACCTTGACACGAGCTGTTACACATGACATGGGTTTTGTCAGTGTTGATTTTTAAACCCATGCAGGTGGAGTGCCAATTTAGCCTATAGCAGTTTGCGTCAGAGCTGCGGGACGCGTACTTGACTTGGCACGGGATCTGGCGGCCGATCGCTTGGCCTGGATGCTGTTTGTTGACTCCATATGCTCCACATAGGGAGCGGATATGGTATGATGATGATGATGAGTAATAAATTTAGCAAATTTTACATTTTTTAGTGCAAGAAGACCCAGTGTGTCTTAGAAGACACATACTGTTACAATTATAATAATTCTTTTTTTTAAAAAGTTTCATACACATGTTAACATAATTCGTAAGTTTAAAAAAATATTGGTATTTTAGGTCCGAAGAGGATTATTAGGAAATGTCATGAAATAAAAAGAAAAATTGTATTTAAGAAGATTTATTCAACACAAGTATTATTATATTATAATACTCAATAATATTAACAAAATGGGAACTTATGCTTCAATTGACAAATTTAAGTTATTTATGACTATAAACAACATTTTGAGTGTGTCCAAATACTTGTAGACAAAAACTGGATTTCACCCACTACGGGCTAATAATTACAATTTGACATCTCAACAGAGACGAGAAGTTTGGAATGGAATATGGATATCTAGGCGTTTACAGGGCATATGACCTGTCATTGGCTGGGTTAAGTGGCCACTTGATGTATTACAACATTCCCCATTTCACCTAGTATTTGATATCCATATATGCCAATAAACAGTAAAATGGCGCGACGCTTCACATGTGAACACTCTCTGTCATCCATTGAGAAAATTGCTAAGCATTTTAGCAGAAACCTTTATGATTGCAAGTGAGATTCTTACCGAATGTTGTGATACATCAAGTGGCCACTTAACCCAGCCAATGACAGGTCATAAGCCCTGTAAACGCCTAGATATCCATATTCTCTTCCAAAGTTCTCGTCTCTGTTGAGATGTGAAATTGTATTTATGACTATTTAAAGTGATCATAAATTTGACATATTTGGCTGTATCATATAAGAACACAACATTTTTTATAAATGTATTTATATAAAATAAGGAAACCTACAGAATTTGTAATTTTATTTTAGGGTACATGTATATTCCATCTTCGCGGCGTGGAAAATATCTGCTAATGTTGGACAAATACACTTTTACCCAGAACAAGCAACTTGCGGGGGAAAGGTGGAGATGGGTTTGTTCCACGAACAGGAACTGTAGAGCCTACATATGCACAAGGAAAGACCATACTATCTTATTTGCCAAGAACGAACATTTACACCCTCCGCCAAATTATATTGAAGTCAATGGGAGGTTTGTTAAAATAATGGGAAATGTAGAAAAATAACTAAAATACTCATAATTTTTTTTTTCAAAAAGAAATCTATGCAATCTTATGATATTTGCACATATTTCAATTTACAAATACTATTTTCAATAAAGCCTAAGCGGCTTGTGCTTCAAAATAGGAATTGAGTCGTGTCGAAGTGGGGATTCGAACCGACGATCACTGGACTCAGAGACCGCGACGCTACCTACTGGGCCACCACCCGTTCAGATAAATTAAATAAATAAATAAAGATTATACTGCATATGAGGGTATTAGAACCAAACTTAGAAATCTCCACTAACGTCGGAAAATGAGTTATCGATGCCAAAACAAAGTTTATATAAAAATCTACCTACCTAAAAATATAGAGTTTAAAAAAAAGATTTTCTTGACACCCTGTTGGTTAATCAAAATAATTAGGAATCTTTGTATTTTGCCAGAAACAACATGGCCGCCTCGTATACTTGACAGCAAAGTTACAATTCTTCTCCCTCTTAATATGCAAAATTAGACTTGTCCACTTTTTTGTAGCATTACTAGATAGAAATGTCAATTTTTTAAAGTTCGCTAATACCAATAATGCAATATCTTAATTGCCAAGAATTACAAATACAGTCAATGTGAGGTTTGTTAGAGAAATGGAAAAATCTATAAAATCAATAAAATTGTAATTAAACACATAAGATTTATTGTACCTATCTTATTTAACAAGAATTAATATAAAAACCTTTCGCCAAATTACACACACTGTCAATGCTAGTCAAACAAGCAACTAATTGAATAATAACTTAAGTAGTAAAGTAGGTACTTAGCACGAAACATTATTGGCGAATAAGATAGGTACTAGATTTTTTATTATCACATTCCGCCAAATTTCATCGCCAAAAGTCATTGGAGAGATTGATAGCTAAAATTAGTAATTAAGTAAACTAAAACATTAAATATTATTGATATCTCAACAGAGACAGGAAACTCTGGAAACGAATGTGGGTTATCTAGGCGTTTACAGGGCTTATGACCTGTCATTGGCTGGGTTAAGTGGCCACTTGATGTATTACAACATTCCCCATTCCGCCCATCATCTGACAACCATGAATGACAAATTTTTGAAACTTGTATATATGTTGAGTTTGTTACAGAAGAATCCACATGCGAGTTGTGTTGTCTTCAGATTTTTTTTTTTTTTTTTTAATATTCTCTCCCTATGGTGACATCTGTTGAGAATATAGTTAAGCATTTTTTGGGGAAAGTATTTGTATTCATTCAAAATCTTGTTGTTAAAACATTAAACATTACCACTGTTTTAAAAGTGTACAAATATAATGTTGTTACATATTATATTATGGTAAACTTTTGTAAGTATACTTTATATTTTAAATTCATTAACTCTGTATTAAACCGGGACTGGCTGCCAGTAGGTACAACAAGGTGTAGCTCCGGGCTAATTAATTAATTGTTATTAATTTATTATAATGTATTATTATTAAATTTAAAACTATTTTTAAAAATTCATTCATAATATGTATAAATATTCACCAAATTTTACTGTTAACATTTTTTTAAATATGTTTGTAAGGTTAAGATGTAAATTTATTATTATTATCATCAAAAAATATTTTTATATAGGAAGTTTTTAAAAATGATTAATTTAGTTAAATAAGTTTATTTAAGTCATTTTCAAACTAGAAAAAAATGCACTTTTGTATCTACCAATTTAATAAATGATGTTTAAACTTGACATTTTGGGCGTGTATTTATGTTCATTTTCTTGGTCACCAACGCATCTTCATGCAGACATATCGCATTTACTCGTATGACCCATACATGACGTCAATCGGTCAATTATCAAATCAAATTAAATCGTTGATATCACATTTATACACGTCACACGTGAGATATATTAAAATGTAGATACGTTGATGATCGCAGTGCAGAGTTTGGCCCTTTTGTGATGTATTGGTATAAATCAGATTCCCTTTGGGAGCGTAGGTTCTGATCCCACCGACTGCGCCACTGTGATGTATTGGTATAAGGGCTTAAAAGTAAAACACGACTGAGACAATATTGACGGGTTTATTATAATACACGGTTTAACTGTCTACGCTGCTCAGAGCTCTAACTGGGAATGTCGGGCACACAGCAGACATACTACATACACACGTTCGTACATCTTCTGTCACCCTCACACACAGTCTCTTTCACACACATATCTCACACCTTTTAATACTAATGATTATGTTGATTTTTCACAAATACAATGATGTTTTCGATGGTAAAGATAACAGCCCTGCAACTCTTGGAACTTGCCATTGCACAAGACCACCTGCTTTTCTTGGTAATCTTGTTTACACTGTGCCTGTAGAAGACGTAATTACCGATCCTCAGGATGTGAGTTCCTCTGTTCGACATTCCGAAGGTAACTGAAAATAAAAATGTGGAATACAATCAAGGGAGGTTCTAACATTATAATCAGGCCCGTGCTCTCCCTACTAAGCGATTACATGCCGCTTCATACATTTTTTTAAGCAAATATTTCCAACTGTAATTAGTTATAAAAAAAGGTAAAAATTGCATGATTTTTTCTAAAATTGAACATTTTTATTGATTTATAAATGGAAACCTATAAAAATTCAAATTTTTTCTATAAAAACAAAAAACAAAAATTTCGTCGGTCGCAACGTAAACTGTCGAATCTGAAAAAATGCGATTTTCGTTTTATTGTTTTCAACTGTCCATTTTATATAATATTTTCAAGTAGTAAAAAAAAAGATAATTATATTCGATTTATAAATCCCAAAATTTAAGAGGAAAAAAAATTTTTTTTTTGCCTTTTGATACTTGTAAATTGGACAGTTTAAAAACAATAAAACGAAAATCGCCTTTTTTCAGATCGACAGTATACGCTGGGACTGTCGATTTTATTTAAAAAAATATATATATATTAAATTTCGCGGATTAGTTTTAAAAAATCGTTAGAGTTGTGCTGGACTGAAAAAAGACTCAAAAGTTTTAAAACGGTCGCGGTCTAAGGAAAGGGTGGGGCTTTCATTTTAGAAAAATTACTTGAATATTATTTTCATTCTAGGTTACCGCTTCGTGAGTATCCTAGGTAGAGAGATGATACTCTTTGGTGATTACAAATTTGGCCTGAAGAGGGTAGCGCTGTCGGGAAAGAAAATATGGGTTTGTACGAAGACTTCGTATCACGGGTGCCGGGTTTATATCCACAGTTATATGGAACGAATTATATTGGTGCATGGTAAACATACCCATTGAAATTTTAAGAGGAATGGCTGGCTCTCACGTCACCCACGGCAATTTCTCCACACAATCGCAGTCCTTTTTCTTTTTTCTACGCACCGACTGCCACATCATTTCCGTCTGAGAAACGCGTTTCTATCTCTTTTCTATGTCGAGCTATAATTTTTTTTAAGTGCAGTTTCAATGAAACAGTTACCAAAACTTGACTTGTTTGAGTTAGTGCAGTTTAGTATTCATGCTGCGATATATTATTATATTAAGTAAATGAAGTGCCTTCATTGAAATTATGTAGAATTTTAAAAAAAGTATTACAATGCATGTAAAACACCGCTCACACGATGCGCTTTTTGAAACGGCACTTTGACAACGAGCCTTATATTAAATTAAATGACATACAATTGACGCCCATACGAGAGGAAGGCGCTTTAGATAAAGTGCCGTTCCAAAACGCTTCAGAAGGACCTCGTCAGGTTACTGCTTAGGGCATAAGGTTATATGTATAGTAAATTTTTTTGTTTTAAAAATAATTTGCGTTATTGCTATGTTATTGTTTTTTATACTGTTTAAATTTTAACGTTTCATTTTTGTACTGGATTATTGCATATTTTTAAGATAAAATATTATTTTCAAACAAATAAATATCAAATGTTGTTTTATTTTTCCCGACTTATGGCGAGTTGTGGAATTTGAGATTCGATCCTTACCATTCAATGTCTAATGTTTCTTACATTTTACCTTTGCTTTAATAATTATTAGTTTTGAAAACCAATTAATATTATGTACCTATACAAGAATCTCAAATATACTCATAGAAAAAAGTATACACTAAAAATATTCCAGTAGTTCGTTCAATGTTCGTTCAGGCAGCAATCTTATTATTTACAGTTTGAAGTGCCAGTAGCTCGCCTGAGTACAGGCAGCAATCTTATTATTTACAGTTTGAAGTGCCAGTAGCTCGCCTGAGTACAGGCAGCAATCTTATTATTTACAGTTTGAAGTACCAGTAGCTCGCCTGAGTACAGGCAGCAATCTTATTATTTACAGTTTGAAGTGCCAGTAGCTCGCCTGAGTACAGGCAGCAATCTTATTATTTACAGTTTGAAGTGCCAGTAGCTCGCCTGAGTACAGGCAGCAATCTTATTATTTACAGTTTAAAGTGCCAGTAGCTCGCCTGAGTACAGGCAGCAATCTTATTATTTACAGTTTGAAGTACCAGTAGCTCGCCTGAGTACAGGCAGCAATCT
Source organism: Micrasema minimum (assembly GCA_022494985.1). Lineage (NCBI taxonomy): Eukaryota > Metazoa > Arthropoda > Insecta > Trichoptera > Brachycentridae > Micrasema > Micrasema minimum. The sequence continues at coordinate 23,972 of JAGVSP010002110.1, read as the reverse complement.
TATTATTTACAGTTTGAAGTACCAGTAGCTCGCCTGAGTACAGGCAGCTCTTATTATTTATTTAATTTATTATGTAGTTTATCCGATCTTTTTTGCTTAAGGGATTCGTTTTTGTTATTTGTAATTGTAATTAACAATCAGGTTTCAGGTACCGACTGTTATAATAATTTGATATTATATTGCTATTTAGTACGTTACCCTTTTCGAATAAAATATTTAAAATTATAAATATTTTTGTTTTATTAATGGGAATAGAGTAACCATCCTTTAACCACAAATTATTTGTAAGATGATATTGGACATTTTGGTTGCCCCAAGTAAAAACATGGTAGGTATCTAAACGACACGTTTACCAAAATGGGCATTTGGGATCGGTAATGTAACTCGCAGAAAATACTGTTTTTTTTCTTTTGTTGATATTGGATTGTTTGATCATTAAAAGATAGTTATGAAAATTGTAGATTGATGATACACGGTGGTTCAAACATAAAAAAAATATTTTTTTGCTTGTTAGGTTACTGTGTTTGTATAATACTTGGGAGAGCCAACTTTTAATTAAAAGTATGAAAGAAAACAAGGTTTACAGAAAAATAAATTTATTGAAAAGAAACTGGATTACATAACTAAAACAAATTAATTATTTCACACGTTTATGGTAAAATGGCACAAAATTGGCGTATCAAAATACAGTATAATTAGGAATTTTCATGTCATTTAAATTATATCTATATGGTAAGTTTCTTACAGATAACAAATCTCATAATAATTATAAAAATTATTTATTATTAGCATAATGGTAATGCAAAATGGTAGAAAAGTTTTAATTCTAACTAATTATATAATTAAAAAAACATCAAGAAAAAAGACACTTAAAAAAAATACATACAAAGTAGAGAGCACATTCAAAGTCAAATTTTTAAAACATCAAATACATTTTTTTTCTCATTTTTATTACATCAGAAAATACTCGTCGTCGTAGACAAGCTAGTGATAAAATGAAATCATACATTAAACACCTACCTAAATAGATTTGAAAAAAGGTTACAAAAACATGATTACAACCAAATTATTAAGACATTCAAAAGTATAAAAGAAACGCATGCAAATTAACAGTAAAAATGGGTAAAATAAAACTTAGGCACATAGGTGTCGATGGACATACAACATAGTAGCTGCAAAAAATATTGCTGTCAATGCAGCAGATTTTCAATGAATGGTCTTCACAGAACTGGACGAAGATGTACCGGTTCCGTCGTCACATGCAGTGCACAGTCCAGACCTGACTATGTTCCTCTCATCACAATCTTCATGGTACCAAGCGCTACACTCTATACACTGTATCCAATCTCTACACCCTTTAGAGTCGTAGTAGTAACCACCACAGTCTCCGCAATAATCGCTGTCGTTCTTCCTATCAGTCCCGTTCTTCTTCTTCTTGAACTTCTTGGAATCTCTCTTCCCCTGCTTCTCTACTTTTACTATGGTGATGTCCACAGCCGGCATCGTCTTAAGGAGAGACCGCTGGATGATTTCTGATTTTCTCAATGTGTTATCTGATGGTTTTTTCTCCCTGCTCGCTGTAGAAGATTTACGCTCGATAATTTTGGGTGCCTTGGAGATCGGCAGTGACCTCTGCCTGTGAAGTTTGTTTGCTGGTGTTATGGCGGTTTCAACAAGGGAAGATGATAGCTTTTTTAATTCCAGACTCCTCTTTGGACCTGAAACTAAAAATATGGTTAGTAACTATTCACAAACCTACCCCTAACTAAAATTATACATGCTAAACTAGAATACAGAAAAAATCCCGTAAGGTAAAACAAAAAATAAATATCTTTTAAATACGAACAAGTTTTATTCAATATTTTTGTTGAGAATATAGGTACAAGAAAGAAAAAAAACTGCATCATTGTTTAAAATAATTTTAATGCCTTTTTTTTAGCAAAATCAGGACATAAAAGTGAAAAAACCTAAAATATAAATAAAGCTTCGATGGAGTTTTGTGGGTTAAAAAATGCAGCGATATATTATCTTTGTGACAATTTTAAGATTAATTTACAATAATTTTAAGCTTTTATTCACATATTTTTTTACATTACTGTTAAACAAGACAAAAAATCACAATTAGAACCAGAAATTTAGTTAGATTTATTGTAAATATGTATACTATGGAGGTACATATTATAATTTCCAACTCAATAAATTTGTATATTAGCCCAAGATCTATTATCTGGTAAAAAGTTATTTTAGGAACGGTGGAAAACGAACTTTTTTAATGAAATAACGTGGATAAAATGTTGTTCTGTCTTTTAATTATTTTATACTTAAGAGATGGCTCAGGAAACTGGATTCAATTAAGCACCGCTAACGCCACAGGATGTTACCAACTTTTTTGATGCAAGTTACACGTGTGTGGAGTAACGGATATAAAAATAATGACATCTTTGCAAGTTTGAATCTTGGCTTTGCACGTGTTCAGCTTGGAGCACCTCCAGTGTGTCTTCATGCCCCCGGCCGAAGTCCTGGCAGTTTTGTAGCGGAATCCGCCGTACAGTAGAATTTTGTTGCCTTCTTTGGTCGGAACAAATACCACCAGGTCTAAAATAATTAGAACAATGAAAAACATAGCGCACTTTAATTCCTTATCTCGCATGTTAAGACTGTACAATGACATAGAAAAACATTTAAATATTGATGTATTTAATGATAGATGTGGTGAATTCAAAAGGAACTTAAAATCTTTTTATAACCTCTGATTGAATATTTATGCAAAGTACTTAAAGCTTTTTTAAACCTGTAAATTGTATACGAGTATTATAATGCTGTGTTATTCTGTAATTGATGTGCAATAAAACCGTATATGTAATTATTATGATAATATGTATAATGATAGATATTGTCACATTGTAGAGTTACCTGTAATTAAAAAAATTTAAAAAACCACCATCATCATCATTATTATTACGATCATCATCACCATCATCATTATTCAATTTTTGCTATCTATGCATTGTTCTATCGAAGCATTGTTTTGTTTTATTAATGTTCTAGAAAAAAAATACGTTTTCAGATAAAAGCAATTTTTTTGTTCCAGCTGAATTCGTATTTTTGCACCACTTTACCTTTACAAAATCTAGAGACTGTTGAAATAAAACACATGTCTTCATTACTGTTGGCAAAGTGAGTGGGCATTTGGGCAGCTAAAATTTAATGCATCGACTACATCGCCTCGATCAAGGTCTATCCAAAATCCAAAATATGTTACACTACAGCAATAGCCAATATTAAAGACGAGTAAACATTGACAACAATTTAATTACTGAAAAAATTTAAACAATTGTTTATATACAAAAAAAACTGTACGTATGGTATAATAAATGAGATATAAACATTAGATTTATATATCTACTATCACAAACAACTTTATATTTGTATAAATCATTTTAGATTCTTTTTAGATTCTTTATTATGTCAATATTGTACAATTCTTTTCCGTAAAAACGAGAACTTCCCTTCCTTGCAAATGTGTGTCAGCTTAGAAAACTTCATGGAATAATCTCCCTTTACGTGCCTTACTGTGTGAAGTTTGGCTCTGCATTTCTTCTTCTTGGAACAGCGGTAGTACATTTTATTACCGTTCACGTTATCTCGAGTGTACGTGAAATCTCCTACCTTAATCATAACCCCGTTTCTTGTGCGAAAGCACAAACTGAATAAGACCTGAAAGAAAGGTTTAAGAAATATTATACATATTGTCAACTCAAAAATCGATGATTGAACATGGTAAATTTTAGTAGAAACAGCATGTTGCCACCAATCAGGATAATATACATCTAGGATCAAAAGTAATGTACATACATAAAATATCATTAAACTTATATGTTTGTACGAAAATTTTGTAGATTTTTTGTTTGTTGAATGCCAATTTACTACATTTTGTGGATTACTAATTAACATAAGAATACCCATAAAATATATTTAATTTAATTAGCCCTGTTAGATCTATGGTATAAAGTGCCTTTGGGGTGATGTAACAGCGATTTGCAGGTAAAGTGTTTTCTTAAGATATTGGATGAATTAATACTTAAAATATGGTTTGGTGAATGTTTTTTCACCCCCACGGATTTAATTAATTAAGAATAGTGGAGACAGAAAAACAATAAACTTCGCAAATTTGTATCTAAAAAAAATAGAAACAAAAAAAATTACTTACCTACCAACTTATTTTTTAGCTAAGTTCGTGAAATCTCGGAATAATAAATGGAACATCAAGTTGGGAAAATACACCTTTACAAAAGACAGACACTCCGGGAAGAAAATTTACTGGTGTTGTGCGTCACATTCTTCCTTGGGATGCAAAGCTCGCCTACATACCACTTTCCGTGGAGTTATACTCTTCACGAAGAATACTCACACCCATTGAACCTTACTTACTCGATCTCATGGGTGGAGTCCCGCAAGATTAGGGCCGGTTGTTTGATCAGTGGTAGAACATTTTCTGAACATAGCTCAGATTATAATATCTTCAATGTTTTTCGAGTGTTTTCGTTGACTTTTTTTCCGACATTCCGCAGAGAGAACTTTATATAGTGTTGAATGTGATAAGTATGTTACTTTGTTGTAATTTTAAAATATAACTTCCATTTAAACCTTAAATAACTAGTTCATTATTTAGTCGTAAAACCTAGAAAGTTCGAAATATGGGGTTGTTTTTAATATTCGATGTAAGTATTAGTGACTGACATTGACTGTGCAAATAATTGTTTGATTTGAGATATTTTTTCTGTCAAAAAAAAACATTCAAAATGCTTTCGGCACGGGGTCGCCCAGTGAGGAATGCATTAACAATAATCATGTATAAAAAAATGTTATGTATTGAATTTAAAAAAAAATACCTATCTGTAGATGTACCTACCTACTATAAGTTTGTTTTATCTTTAAATAAATATTTCCTATAAATTATTGTTTTATTAATGCGATACAGACAAAAAAATGCAATACAAAATAAATTTGCTTTTTAATTGTAACAAAGTAAAGATAATAAAAAATGTGAAATCAAAGAAAATAATATACATACATGGGATCGCATTTATTTATTAAATAAGAAAAAAACAGTTTATATAAAATGAAAGACTTAGATTGTATTTTAACTTTATTTTTATTAAGTTTTATAACATTATAAACAATAACATATAATAAATTATTCATCATTCTTGAATAACAAAAAAAAATTAACAAAAGATTACATTATACAGTAATACAGTAAAAATCTTTAGGCAACATTACACATGTTATGTAAACATAAAAACGAATATCTATCTAACAACAAAAAAAAAGATTTCATACAAACATGAACAATTACCTAATAACTTGTGTATAAAAACAGTCTTATCTTTTAATGTCTACCATATTGGTAAAAATACTTATTAGGTGGAGTGTTTTTTTTATACAAATACAACAAATTGTACAACAGTGTATATCTTTAATTTTATTATGTTACATAAACTTTTTTTTTTAAACACAGGTTTCAATGATTTTTATGAAAAGCAACTCATTTTTGTGCGTTTAACGCCTTAACAAAAAATAATAAAGCCTCTATATAAGGTAGAAATTAAACTAAGCGACTAAACTATTTGGCAACAGTAAACATAATATCAGTACTTTTATTGATTAAGAACTGCACCGCCTAAAAAAGGGATAAAATATGTATTTTAATTCAAGTCTCCTACGATCAGTAAAATACTAAGCAATAAAACGGTTGAAATGTTTATTTATTTATTTTGTTAAGCACCTCAACCTGCCAGGATGCCCAATAACAGAGGGAACAACGTTACCAACACCCAGGCTTGAGAAAAATCACTTCTGATTTTCGTGCTCTCATCGGGAATCTAACGGGATTTAACGGTAATGGCAGATATTTTTGTTTTTTTAATATCTAGTCTAAAAGTACTGCTGATTCAGAATCTTTCAGTTTATAGAGATCATTAAACTTATTAAGATAAAATTAAACCGACTAAGAAATATGACACTCGGTTTGTACGTCTAAGGGCCAGTTGTTTGATAAGTGGTATAAGTTGAAAATCTAAATTAAAAGTAAAAGTTAAGCAATAATACTGAAAAGTGGGTTGTTTGATCGTGAGTTACTCCTAGCCGGTGGTCAAAATGTATACCACTGGTTAAAAAAATAAGCCACCGATATTGGAGGGTATAAGTAAAAGTATGTTTAAAAAAAATGGCGGTCATCTAACAGCTGATCGCTCGAGACGCTACGCACAACAACCTAGTAATAGACATTTGTGTCAAAGAAAAAACGATGAAATTTGTGTCATTCCATAGAAATATTCATTATTTGGTTTTGGAACGCGATTAACCAGAGAATTTTTAACTTAAGTAAAAACCGATGTCAAACAACCCATTCTGAGGTAACTTTTACATTTACTCGGCTAACCCACGACCCTAATATAGTTAAATCAAATAATTAAATTAGGAATTCTAATGTGTATAGATCATAAATCAACAATTTCAATACTAATCCAACATCGAGCAGTCGTCGTTGACTATCGGATTGTAATAGTTAACCCTTTTCTATACATTTTTCTACTAGAATCTATTCAGATATCTAATTCAAGTAAAAATAGGAACTTGTCAATTAATTAAAATATCTAATTCAAGTTAAAACAAAACTTGCGCAGTCTATTCAGATATCTAAATTAAGTAAACATAGGTATTAGTCAGTAATTTTAAATAGGTATCTAATTCAAGTTAAAAGTTAAAACAGGAAATGGTCAGTCTATTTAGATATCTTATTCAAGTTAAAATAGGAACTGATCACAGATAATGCTTTTGTGGGTTATTCACGCATTAATTGTGGGCTTTGTGATCCACTTAACGAAAACATTATTTGTATTCTGAAGGGCGTGCAAATCTATGAACATTAAATAGGAACTGGTCAGTCTATTCAAATATCTAATTCAAGTTAAAATAGAAACTGGTCAGTCAATTCAGATATGTACCTATCTAATTCAAGTTAAAACAGGAACTGACCTGTCTATTAGAGATCTTCAACCTCCTAAGAATCTCCGAAGGGTAAAAAACACGCAAATCAGTCAACAGTACCGTTGGCCTTCTCATCGGTGATGACGCATGGAGCATGGTTGTTGTAACATGGACTACCCTGTCTGACTCCGTGAGAGCCTTCAGTCAAAATTGACTATTGGAACATTAACAGTTAACATTTTCTCTAAAATTTTTATACTACTAATCCAGTTATCAAATTCAAAACAAAATTTGACCGAGAAGTTTAAATAGGAACTCAAAAGTCAATGGAGCTAGCTTTTCAATCTCCTCGGATAAATTGGAGTCTCCTAAGGGTTATCAAACACGGAGAAGTCAAAACCGACTATTGGGATATTTACAATTGGTCTCCGTATCGGCATTCTACGAGTATACGGGTGCGTATGGTTGTTATTGATACGGACGATCGTGTCTGACTCCGTGAGGGCTGAGGCGTTGCAGCGATTGGCATGAGACCTTTGTGAGCAGACCCATTTGCAGCGCCCACAATTCTGGAGCCTCGCAAAGCAGAATCTATAGCCTTGGTAAATTAGCACTCTGGTTCCGCGAGTAGACACTCCGTATCCTGCAACTGAAGGAAAGAAGATTAACTCGCTGTTCACATTGTTGAATATCACCCTGTACTGCCAAAGCGACAGAACGCATGTTCTATAACAACGTGAAAAACGATTTTAATGATTGCGTGCCTAGATTTTACAAATGAAAAAGAATTAAGTTTGTATTCATCACAATTTTGGGACATGTGGCTAGCTCTTTATGGCTTATTGCATTCAGCAACTAGTTGAAGTATATTTAAATGAGGTTCAATATAATTTTAGCAAAACTGACAAGTTGTTATTCGCAGCATAAGATTAGTTTGGTTGGTATCCACCATTGAAGACAAGATTTCTAAGGCAGAAAGTTAAAAGAATAGATTAAGTAAATATGTATCGTAAATAATTAGTCTATAATATTAAAATATGAAGAAATACTTATAAATAATAGACTCATTAGAGCCTAAGCTAAGTTTAGTGGTATAGCGATCAGCGCATGTCACTTGAAGGTACAACAAAATAATAATTAAATTAAATTACTTGCAGGTTTAGTTTCTGACTCGTTATCACAAACAAAGATAATTTATTTTAAAATACCTACCTTCATATTTTGAGAAATTTTAAAAACGCACTGTATTTGTCTTCAAAAATTAAACCCTACTATTATAAAGAAGTTTCAAGACAAACCTACAATACTACAAAATTTTTTTTTTGTCTTTTACCACGTTTCGGTCACCGTTGCAGGCGCCATCTTCACGGTGAAGGGTGAAGTATGTGTGCTGTCAAATTTGATGTGTTGCATTTGTACCGTGTCGCAGTCGGCAGTACCTAGTTATTTTGGTGTTTGCGTGTAATATGGAAACCATGTGTGGTTTAGTTTAAGTTCGTCATCTCTGTTAATGTTGTTTGGGTATTTGTGTTTTTCGACAGCCTCTTTAATTATGCGAGTGTTGTAATTTTTTGTGGTTCAAAAGCGAAATAGAACCAACAACGACTATGAAAATCTACGCACATATTAAACCTACAATAAAACAAATATGTTACGGAAAATTCAAAATATATTTTAATTTAATTTTTATGTGCAGTCATTGCATTACATTAAAAATGTAAATACATTCACGTACCTAATAGATTTCACAAAAATGATTGATGACAGAAAATCAACACACGTATGTAGAAATCTATAATTCAATATATGTACACATAGTAAGTTTCACAAAGAAAAGATAAAAGTATTTATGTAATTATTATATTAATTTTCTTTTAAGGTGAAACCATTTTTCAAGAACCAAAATCAACAATTGATACTAGTAACGATTAAAATAAATGGTTTTAAACAATCGAAAAATATAATAAGAAGGTATAAATTTACAACTATAAAATATTTCTAAACATCTCGTCCGAAAACAACATTTTTTAAATAATATCAAAATACGTTAGTTGTCAGACTTGAATTCCCTTTAAACACATATTAAAATTTATGCATTAATTATACTAAAACTACACGGTTATCATACCAAATTTAATATTGGTTTAAGATATAGTTTTTACGTTTTCCAATCCAAAAGGATTTCAAAAAAATTCCACTAAACATATTTTCCCCTGTAACATTGCTGCTAGTGGACAGTTATTAACTGTACAAAGAGCAGTTTTATGTACAATAAGCAGTGTTTGAACTCTAGATTAAAAACATTATGATTTCGAAACAAAATTGAATAATAAAAGAAGCTTATAGACCTCGCATGTGATATATCTCATATGTGATTTTTCACATTAAAAATATCTTATTTGTACCTCGGACTGACGCTGAAGCGTAAGACTGACCATCTTGCCTTCATGTTACTAATGATTAAGAATCACGCGCTTGGTGTACAAATTAGTAATTAGTAAGACAACTGACTCAGTCATCAACGCGTTCATTTCCTTCTCCTTTCTTATGAAGGAGATGTGTTAAGTTGACGTAGACTATCATGTCGTTGGCAGAAGTGATGACCCTTGATGGGCAGCCTCTGTGCCAGGATGTACAGCGCCAGAAAACCAGCTTGGTGGAAGGAGTATCCGTCCAAACCTTAAATTGATATCCATCAAGTACGAGAATCCTTTCGGAACCGTTGTCTAGAAAAAAGGGCAGAGCTAAAATGAAAAAAGGAATTGACGTTAGTATTAACACAGATGAGAATGCATTTTCTCAACTGTGGTAGGTATTATAGAATATTAAATGCTAGAAGCAAGACAAAATTAGCTAGCTGTTCACATTGTGCGTGTTTTTTGTGTTACGCTGAGAATTCTCAAATCTAAAAGTCACATAACACAATCAACTCCAAATATGACGTAGTTTTTTTCTAATCACTGCGTAAAGCACAAGATGTTTTAATAGGCGACACAAAATCGATACTAATTGATGCGTGCAAATGCATTTACCTGAAACCTTTCGCTTTGTCCCGCGATGACTCATGACCATGGAATATTTGGCACTGATGATTCTTGGATTATTGACGAATAAGGGGTTGTTTACAATATGACATCACTAATTTTAGGCAATACTGAAATGACTTTGTCCTCCTAGCTAGTTCTACGTGAATCATAGTGCGGGGTTGGGGACCAATAAGTCTAGGTGTCGTCAATAATTTATCGTTTGACATAATATACGCATCATAAATGTGATATATATTTTACCGTCACTAATTGGTGATCCCAGCTCAGAAGTAAATAAGACACTCTCTGACTAGTTTGAAACATTTTATAGTTTACATTAAACAACACATTTGATTTGTTATACAAAAAAATAAAATAATAATAAGTACTTTGGATTGAAATGATATATTATATAAAATCTATATAATATATAAGTAGGTAATATAAACTATAGTAGCTCCAATAAGTACATCGATCATTTTTAAATGCCGTTGCAAGTGTAAAGGCTTTTAGGCTTACAATTCATGATAAAATTATATAATTACTTAATCAAAATTATTTTTCATAGTCCAATAAATAATATAAAATTACACATAAAATAGCTACACGTCATGACTTTTCATAAAATTTATAAATGAAATAAGTATATTATCGTCACACAGACCTATTATTTAAACAATATTTGTAATTTTATATAGTATAATATAACTATACATAATATATTCTTACATTGTTCTCCGAATAAATTAATGTATTCAGATCTTAATATTCAAACTCTGAATAGTATTAATCGCGATTTTGATTGACTAAATACCCACAGCTAGGTACCTGAATTATTTAAGCATTAAATCTATATTCCTTTTTACGAAAACCTTTTTTTAGCTTCGTTAAGATATCAATATGGTATTGTATTAGATTAACTGGAAGAAATGGCCATAAGTAAGCCTTTAAATAGTTATAATAATATGACAATTCATTATATGTAGAATTATTGTTATTATTTAAGGTTTAGTTAGGATGGGTAATGCGCATGCGCATAAATCTTGCATCAGCTTTGGCTTCAAGTTGTCGCCAAAAGCTTGCTTCATTCGGTTTACAAGATGCCGATGCTTCCAAATTTAAAAATGTTTGACGAGGTAAACTGTTTTACCGACTTAAATCTTCGGTAATTTTTCGTTTATGCATGCTTTGTGAAATGTCAAAAGTGTACGAAAGCCACTGATGACACTTCGGAACTAGAATTCACTAGAAAGGGCGTTTCCATACAAATTTTCTAAAAATATACGCATTCTAGGGTTAATTTCATAACACGACTTATTATCGAATTCCGCCGTCTAAATACGCCACCACTTAGGCCAATACACGAAACGTGTGACGTAGATGTCTAGTGATGACGTAGGTGCCTATTGATGACGTAGTGAGTGACGTAGTGGGTAACTAGACACCTCGGACACGGTAGTATTTTTCAAGTATGAAATGTCACTTCTGTGAAATTCTTGTTCGAAGGATGACACATACTCATCAAAATAACTATCTACATCTTTATGAATCGCAGTTGTGAAATTATCAAAGAAATTTCAATTATTGACGTCGTAAACGCGAAATATCTACACAAATCAAATCTACAATTTGATGTATACATTATTCTCTGTCAGGTAATATTTGGGCGGCATGTGCATATGCAGACTATTGGCCCTGACCAGCCTAGTTCCGTCTATGGTAATATTGGCGTTGCAGCCCTTCATCTTGGACGAGCACCGCCACCTTTCCAGGCCCTGTCGGGAGACGCAGTGCTTGGTGAAGGAGTAGCCGCTGTAGAGAAGGATTCTTATCCCTTTCGGAGAGCAAGTCAGCAAGAAATCTAAAAGGAAATAGTATTAGTTAAATCATTTATATTTCAAGTGTTTCGGAAAAAACGATACTTATTTAGAAATTGGGTCAATGGTACACAAATGATGTGGAAAATACATAAAATATCATGCATCTAAAAAAAGTTTTGGAATAATAGGGAGTTCAAATATTCAGTAGTTCTGGTTTTAAGAATCCAAGGGAAGAAAGAAACCAATTTCGAACAATCAAATGATTATATTATAATTAATTATAATTTATCAAATTACATTACATATTAAATTCATTATTGAGTACACGTAATTTATTAAAAATATTAAGGTACCTATGGTAATAATTCATCATAAAATAATGTAGTGCAAACATAAATATATAAAAAATTTAAACATAATAAACATCGCATATCTAGAATTATTAAATAAAACACTGCGTTAAGACGGCTTGAGATTTTTATAATTTATTCACTAGGTAGGTAATGTAGATTCAATTAAACCAGAACCATTCGTCTAGAAGTGAAACTAAAAATGAATTAAAACGTATCAAAAATGAAGTGGTTTTAACAGTGTTTTATTTAAATCGATCCCTTTTAAATATATGTGATCAAAAGTTCCTTTGGGAACGGTGATATAACAGGACGTTACACTAGAACAAAGGTTTCTTTGGGAACGGTGATGTTACGGGGCGTTACATTAAAACAAAAGCTCCTTTGGAAACGGTGATATAACAGGGCGTTACACTAGAACAAAGGTTTCTTTGGGAACGGTGATGTTACGGGGCGTTACATTAAAACAAAAGTTCCTTAGGGAACGGTGATGTAACAGGGCGTTACTCTAGCGGAGATCTCCAACTGTTAATTATATAGGTAATTTGTGTAGAACATGTATTTTGTTGATATTGGATTTTTGTGGGCGTTCAGGCAGAATTACTCTGGTTAACGAAATTCTGAATTGAATGTCATTTTGTAGAAAAAGTAATGAAGTTTAACAGTCAAAACTAAATTTATCCACTTATTTAGTAATAAGAGTGTGTTAATCAAATGAAAACACTTTAAAAGTGTATCTGATCATATCTTTTAAACACAATAATAACACTGGTTATTTCAAAACAATGTCTTTTCAGTTTGTGGTTTCTGCCCGAACGCCAACGATTTTATACTTAATAGATGGTTAAGTAAATTGAATGCAACGTCATTTCATTAATTCATTCCCCGTTCTGCACCGAATAGTGCATAAGGCACTGCATAAGTGGATACACTAGTGCAGTGTATTTTGATCATTTTATTACATTATGGTTGGATGATCAGTCTTACGCTTCAGTGCCAGTTGGAAGTTTTAGAAATGGCACGGAGATATTAGAATTGTTGGATTGGAGGTATGGTTAAGAACAACCCATGGGGGTCTTGTTGTCTCATATGCGAGTACTTTTTAGGTGGATCGTGGTTATGAAAATTCCGGGTGCACAGGATAATGTCTCCCAATACATACACGTTGGCGGGACACTTCGTCAACCTCCTTGAGGAGCACTCGAAGCGAGTCTTTCCGGATTTCATAGCGACTCTCTTGCAATACGAATAGTCTTGAAAGAGTAACACTTTACCCCGTTTGCAGCTGATGAAACTCCCTCTTGCTAAAACTGAAAAAGTATTGTGATATAATTAGTAGTAAAAATGTCAACATGAAGCATAGAAAACATTATTATTAGCCTAGTCTATATCTTGTATAATTTAAAGCAACATTTATCTGATGACATTCATACTTACAATATTTCGAGTTTTAAGAAACCCATATCACACAAAACGATACAACAGACATAGCCTCAAAAGAGATTATCTTATGAGGATTAATGCGCATTTTATACGGGACCAAAAACTAAACAGCAGTGCAGTTTTTTGTTCAGAAACCTGTACATGTACAGTCTATCAAAAGACACGTAAAATATGTACATTTATTAAGCGCGATCGTAAGTTATAATCGTATTCGTAATCGTACACAGGAATTTTTTAATATAGCTACTAATATACGGGACAGTTTGCAAACTTCACAAGATACTGTACAGTTTTCTGTCCCGTATAAAGCGCGCTTAAGAGGAACGGCCGTTCCTCCGTACAATCGTAGTCCTCGATTTTCTCCCTGGAATTTAGCACTAGAGATATGTTTTTTTTTAACGTTTTTTTATATCTAACAGAAGCGTGTTTGCATCGCCTTAATTTTTCAAATTATTAATTTCTCAAAGGAGATAAATACATTTATTTTTAAAAGATCATACAAACTAGACAATTCCTATCTTTGATTCGTGCTCTGGTGGCCTGATATCTCAATTGTCTCAAAACATGCACTGATGCACTGGCACTGGGCTGAACAAGTTGGTGATGACTTTTGAACACCTTTGACATGTTTGTTTTCTTAGAGGTTTGGAGGATTATTCATGACACGTTTGTCTTCTTAGAAGTTTGGAGGAATATTTATGACACGTATGTCTTCTTAGAGGTTTGGACGATTACTTTTTATGACACGTTTGTCTTCAATGCAATTGTCACTAAACATGCACTGGCACTGGGCTGAACAAGTTGGTGATGACTTAACACTTTTGTTTTCTTGGAGGTTTGGAGGAATATTTATGACACTTTTGTCTTCTTTTTTTATGGCCGAGGAATTTCTGGAAGCGGCGAAAGGGAAATAATGAGAGAAAGAGAGGAGTACATAAAATGTATTAAACCTATTCATAAAATAGTACATAAAATGTATTAAACCTATTCATAAAATAATTTTAAATTAAATAAAGTTGGCAGTACTTGCGCTAACAATGATTGTGTGGGTTTTTCGCTGAGATCACCAGGTTGTTCAGAGCAAATATTATAGCGGGGCATTTATACCCAGACCTTTTCATGGCACATTCATATCGTATAACTCCGTCACGACGCTGGGAATGTTTGTGGAATGTTTGATTATTTAAAGTGAAAACGTCACGCTTTCCCGCTCTTCGCTTTCCATAAACTGAAAATAAATAAGAAATAAAAATTACGATTAATTGGACGAAACCCAGTATAGTTTGTCAACGATAATTTGGAAATGGTACACAAAATTTACCTTGCGTCGTAATTACCAATTTTATCCGTGTTACATTAAGTAATAGTATGTTACATAAACTAGACCGACAGAAATTACCAAGTTACATGTCGTAAGTTACATACCTATTTTTCCAGGTTAAATTAAATAGTATGTGACATTAACTAATCCGACAGAAATTACCAAATTACATGTGGCAAGTTACATACCAATACCCAGGTTAAATGAAATAGTACATGAAACTAGTCCGACCGAAAATCTTGCAAACCTAACAATACCCACCATAGTTACATGAAATAACCAAGTTACATGTAACCTTACGTTTGTCACGATCATTTTTTTTATTGATGCCTGTTTGCATGCGATCTCCTAAATAAGTAAAAGCTTTTAAACAAAAAAAAAAAGAAATGATTTTACTACTTGTAACATGTCCCAAAAAGACTTTTTAGTTCTTGTGGAACTATGTATATAACAATAAATAGAGATAATTATGATTATTTTTATCTTGTACTATTGTGTTTATTACGTATTTATAATTATTTTTTTTTAAACTTGCTAATAAAAGTCTCTAAACAAGTTCTTAAACTGTTTATATTCTGGGGTCTTCAGCGACCCGTGCGACGACTCGCGTTACAAAAAATGCGCGACAAACCGACGGTTATTGCGTTTTAATAAAATAAAAATAGTAGTAAGTATCACAGCAACCCTTGGATTGTGTCACGGATGACAGTACTGTCATCCGGCGAAGGCGTTTCGGCTGGCTAGGCCATATACTACGTATGCCTCCCGAGAGCCTTAACCATGCTTGCCTATTTTACAAGGCATCAGGTTCTCGGCGTCCTGGTCGTCCACTGTTGACATTTCGTCGGCAGTTTGCGTCAGAGCTGCGGGACGTGGACTTGACTTGTGAGAATGCACGGGAGCTGGCGGCCGATCGCTTGGCCTGGAGGCAGTTTGTGGATTCCATATGCTCCACATAGGGAGCGGATATGGTATAATGAATGAATGATTACATTTAATTTTTTGAGTGCATTATTTATGTCGTGCCTCCGTTACATATTAAGTCCTGTGCAAGTTTTTGGAATGACAAAAATGAGTAACAATAATTTATTTTAAGTTTTGGTACATTTTTCAAATTCGATTCGGAGTACCACTGGGATTACTTATTAAGTAGATATATTTAAAAAAAAATAAAAAAACACAACACATACTTTCCAATGAATTTTTATTTTTAAAGCTTTTTTTCAAGTACTTTCTAATGGACTTGCATTCTAAATGCTTTTTTTCACGAACCAACTTTCCAATAGACCCTTATTGTTAACGATTTGTTTCCCCTTTATTGTACCTGTAGGTATTACTTTTCTTCAGGGTGATAATGAACTCCACTGTGGACAATAACAGAATCTTCCATTGTGTGGATAAACGCAGGACATCCTATAGAGTGCTTCAAACAATGCCACCTAACCTTTCCCTTCGTTAGAGATTTGTGAACTCGGAATTTCTCTGGTCCAATTTGTATTAAAGATTTGCCCCTTCCTGATGTAATATAGCGAACTAAAAATAATATATAATTTCATTAATGCCCAACGCTTGATAATGCAAATTTAGAAAAGGGCATCAAGGCTCATTTGAGACATTTCCCCGTAGGGGTAGGCAGAGAGGAAAGAACGCCTGTCCTGACACACTTCCTTCGCTTTCTCTACATTCATACGTCTTCTCATGCACACACGCCGATTATTCCGACTGTTCACATGTCTACTTTCAAGTACTTGTCGTATTTGATCATGTCATGTCTTTCCCGGCCTTCCTCGGCTTCTACATCCATAACTTATTTTAGCCGTTCTTTCATCACTCATTCGCTCCACATGACCAAACCATCGTGAAAGCCCTTTCTTAATTTTGTCGATAATGCTTATCTCAGCCTTGCACTCTGCTATAATTTCGACATTTGTTCACCTATCATACATAGTCTTATCACACATTCTAATTACTTCTGATTATTAGGCTGGGTTTTTTTTGACAGAAATAATGATATCTTGAGATTTCAAATATAAAATGTAGAATTAATAGTGGGTATCTATACCCTGTTATACTTTCAGAAACAGTCCACTTTTTACTAAACATGTTTTGGTCTCATTTTGTAGCCCTTGGAGTATTCTACCTCCAGGATTTTTTATACCTACAGTGACTGGCCACCCTGTATAATCATTGTACTTATTAAATTAAAATTAAATAAACTTGATATAAAAATAACGGTATTTAAGCCTGACTACCAATGAATAAAATCAATCGCCTGCAATCACTATTGAAAGTTGCAGCTTGACTCATCTACGAAATCTCTAAGTTCGATCACATCACTCCACTGCTAAAAAAAACTGCATGGCTGGCGCTATCACGAAGGGTAGAATACAAACTCTGTTGGCTAATGTACAAAGTCATGTATGATGCCGCTCCAGAGCATTTAAAATATCTTTGCATTCAAGATAAACCAGCTGAAAGACGTCTCACACTTCGATCAGCTGCATCTACAGCTATAGGGAAGGTTTTAATAACGATCCGCAATCAGCGCACAAAATTTGGGGAGCGCCCTTTGCGCCCTATGGCTTGGAATGCTCTCCCACCAGAAGTGCGCAACTGTGAGAGTGGTGTTTCGAAAGAAACTTAAGACCCATTTGTTCTCTAAATCTTTTGATCAATGTATTATCTATTTTCAGAGTGAGTTTCATTCGCTTAAAATTTCCCGAGCCGATAATTCAATATTTAAAGCGCCCTTGAAGTATATTTATACGAAAACCGTGCTATATAAATTATCCATAATAATAATTAAACCAATGTATTTCAAATCGTTTTGAGAATATTATTATGTTGATTAAATCTGTGGATTTAAAAAAAAAAAAAAAAAATTATAACGTAAAAATATGTTGTTATTTTCCCTAACCAATAAATGAAGGCATGGTTAATTATGAAGATGCTTTCCTTCTGACATTACCACATTGTCGTTCTTCAAATGGATAAAACAAGGACACTTGTTACTCCTATACAAGTCACACCTCCAGCGATACTTTCCTTTGGACAGTGACTTATGCTTGTGGTAGTAAAATCCTTTGAAGTATATCTTCTTGTATTTCCCTGTCATTACCAAAATTCCTAGAAAAAATTAAATGCTTAAATCACTGATGAATTTACTCATTTAGAACTTGCTTTTAATTTTAATATATTTTTAATTTAGTTTTTTTATATAAAGTTTCTTTTTTAATTTGTATTGATTTGGCTGCAGTTAAACACTGGAGCTAAAATTAGAAAACATGAGATGGGCCCAGAGAAGTGTCTTGAGATGATGGTCACCCCACCAAAATAGATGTTTAGTATTTTATAAATTTATACTACCCACAAGGGGAAAAAAAAGTATTGTAAATGTATACCTCAGTACGGGCATTGCCCAGTGAGGTATTTCATAGATCTAAAAAAAATGTAAATTATAATATGTAATAAATAAAAAAAATAAAAAAAACTTTTTAATTAGATATTTTTTTACATTTATCGGCTTTAAAAAAGGGTTATGACTTTTGCTCCAATATGTGAATAAAATGCCAGTTTTTATTAGTTTTTTCCTTTTATTGTTTACATTAAACAATCTTGCATTATGAGAAAAACTTTCTCATAAAAAAACTCGAAACATACCTACATATTAAACACCAACGATAAATTTAAAGAAAATCTAATGATTATGTTCTCCTTTAGACTGTAAAATGGTGTTTTCTAAAACGTGAACGTAAGCGAGGCATCTCGTTTTATAGTAGAAATCACATCTCCAGCGAAATTTTCCATTTGCGCATGCTACTTGTCTGTGATAGTAAAATCCAGAAAAAAGCAATTTTCGAGCTCTTCCTGATGACACGAAGTGAGCTAGAAGGAAAGGAAAAATAATAAATAATTTATAAAATATAATATAACATTAATTATAATACATTTATAAAAAATGTGCCTTAAAACGAAGTGAATTTATTTTTTGGGACCGAATAATTGTGACTGAAAAAAAAACTCATCTCTTAGTTTTCACAAATTAACGTTGATAAACGCAATAATTAAACATGGTAACAAAACTCGTAGTACAACCCGAAAACTGATGAATCTACATCATATTTGGAGTCAAATGTGCAATATGACATTTGAATCTGCGCTTAATTTTTTTTTAAAGGGAGAGTAGTAGTACTAGTAGTTGTTATATTGTATAATGAGTCGTTTGCTTTTCTTGTCGAATCCGACCAAGTCGTTTTGGTTCCCATTATAGTGTGGCGGAAGAAATACGTCACGCGTGCGGCGCGGGGACGAAGCAAAATCCGACCGAACTCCGCCGAACGCAACATTCGAACAATACGAAGAGAACCATTTTTACCTTCATGGTGACTCCACGTTACTTTTGTACAAATTTCTTGCCACCAAATTGCGTGCCAATCTAAATTCATTTCGTACTTTTCTATTTTCATAACTCATGTCAATCTTAGTTTAATTAGTTGAGTTTTCATTGTATTTCATTTCATGTAACTTCTGTGTAATAAATGTGCTTTAAAAACTGTAAGTACTCTTTCATTTCTCTCTGTGCACCCACAAAAAGCAACCACACATAAAGAGGTACCATAATAGCTACTACTACTATGTACTTCTCCCTTATCAAGATCTCACAAAAATTGAAACAATTATAAAGTGATTTTAGTTATATTATTATTATTATATAGTACAACCTTATACAGTACCTGTAGTACCTTATCTACTATATGTTTATTAAATACTTGACTTATTAAAATCATATTGCAAACATTTGAAAATATATGAGAATTTGAAGACTGTGGGCTGATTTTCGACTATGCGCTTTGTGAATGATAGACGAATTGCAATCCAGTACTTAGATAAAACCAAGGATGTTTTATTTAAGCCAATCAACAGACTTAACAGCCCTAACAAATTGGCGTTGAATGCGTAATCAAGTCAAACTATTTAATTTGTTTGATATTTAGTATTTAATAAACGGATAGTAGGTACGGTACAACCAGCCTAGAAATGGCTTAATTAGGTTGAACTTACATAGGAGCTTTTCGTTTTAGAGTTTGAACGATCCAATAGTAGAATTTTGAATAGTCGCTTCTGGCCATATCAATCTCATCTTTTTTCTTTCTCTGTATTTCGACTGCCTTTGGCGGGAATTTTGCCTGTTCCGTTCCAGTTCCACTTTGGAAAGTAATAACTTCTGAGTATCTCTTCGTTTCTTGCTCCTTTCCTTTTCTTTTTCCCTGAATATTTGCCACTTCTCTTGGTTCTCTCTTAGTTTTTTGCGATACTTCGCCTGTCTGTTTTTAATTGTTATATATCTGGGAACAAAAGCGGAAAATCAAAACAAAAGAAATAGCATGAATGTCGAGTTGAAGCACATGTGATGTACTTCATAAAATTATATGACCTTAGTTTGTTTTACTTACCTAAGCGTTTTTCCTACCCCTAAATTTTGGTTGAGTGTAAGTGTATTGGAACAATAAGCAAAACCCTTTAAAGTGTTAGTTCGTAAATAAAATGTCCCTGCTTACTATGCAGTTTACGGTCAATCACATTACTTACTAACACTTTCAAAAATGCGATTACTTATAGATACTAGATACTCCTCTCTAGATACCACAACATTTTAGAAACATAACCCATATATCCCAATCTACTTTTTTCGTAGCTCATACTCAACTGTTACTGCAACATACGGAAGCAAATCCTTTCCTTTTTACATTTAAAAAAAATAAATTCCTCTAATTGGTGTAAGTACTTAATCTAAACCTTACCCACGTGAAGCTTGTGGATAATGTGGATTCCATAAACTGCTTCCAAGCCAAGCGATCGCCCACTAGTTACCGTTCATTTTCCCAAGTCAGAACTACGTCCCATACTGATTTTCTGACTTTACCTTTAAACGGAGTGATGCGATATAATACTTACTCTTCATTATTGAAACACGTGTTTTTTAGCGAAATAGGTAAGGAAATACAAAAACACAAGGTAATCATCTTTCATTCAGAATCTTTAATTTCGTAGATACAAATAAATAAAACAACAACTTATCCGAAAAACCCGATAAGAAAAGTGTAAGAATTATGCACAAGATTTTTCCCTTTTCTATACACACTTATATATTTTATATTTAAAAAATCTCGGGTAGCTTTTTGGTTTACTTAATGACCAGTTAGTTTAAGTATGGTTATGTTCATCGTTAACTCTTATAATGGTATTATTGATAAGAACAACACAAGCTTTGCACCCTTTACTAAAATGAGTAGAACACTGCCAGCGGCTTTTTCCATTTCTGTAACATTCCTTTTGGTAGAATTTCCGTTCGCCGTATACCAGTAGAGTTCTTCCTTTTTGTGACATAACGAATTTTGCTAGAAAAATATTACATATAAGCGTTCAGTCATTTCCTCGAAGCTAGTCAGATAAATTCTTCATAATTAAATAAGTACGTACTAGCGTGACAACAAAGTTTTAGAGCGAGTAGTAAAAGAGGACCTTTTGTCTGAAAAACCGCAGTAAAGTCAAGCATGGAGAAATCTAGGAATTTCTCATAATAATAATAAGAATAGGGTGATTTAAAAAACGTTTTCGTGAGAGATCACATCAAGGGCGCTGAACATAATTAGCTATCTATGTATCTATATTGTTACCCAGCAAGACTCCAAAATACATATTGTAAATGCTTCCGTGGGCAAAAGTGAAAAAATTTGTTTTATGTTTGGCTTGCAATTAATTGGGATTGTTAATGAATCCCCAACTTCACGACTTGACTTTATACGGCAGTAAAACATATATATATATATATATATATTTTTTAATCACTAAAAAAACAATATCTCAGAAACGGTTAACTTTTTATTGCCTAGGCCTTATTTTGTAGCCCATGAGGTGTTCAACCTCTTGGATTTTTTTGTTCCTCAAGTAGTCTGCCAACCTCTATATCCTTCGATTTGACGAACTTTAAACGACGCGACGCGTGACATTATTGAAAAACAGTTAAGGAGTGACAGTAAAAAGGGTAAATTGGATGAATTAAAAACACATTTTATTGAAATTCTCAAACCTTTAATTTGTCAATAACATTCTCCGAAACCCTCCTAAAAATATATGAAACGTGCAACCAGATTTTAACTTTTTTACATATAAACTTTAGTGGACTTAACTTATACCAAATATCTTCTAAGATTATTTAATGAAGCAATTTTTGGTAAAAAAAAAAACTAATATACTAGATATTATTGAATAATATCTGATATCAGCCCAAGCATGGGTATAAATCCAGTAAATTTGTCTACAAGTATTTGTATTCATTCAAAAAATGTTGTTACTATATACTAGTTTGTTTAATGTTTATATGGTTATGCTGATCGTGAACTTTTATAAATGATTTTATTAAAAGAGAGTAACGAAAGCTTTGCATCCCTTACTAAAATGACTAGAACACTGCCAGCGACTTTTCCCGCTTTTGTGATATTCTTTTTGGTAGAATTTCCGTTCTCCGTATACCAGATGAGTACGACCTCTTTTTGTCATGATGAATTCCGCTAAAATATATAATATATAAGCGTTCAGTAATATTCATGCTGCTAGTCAAATAAAATTTTAAGAATTGAATAGGGACCTACAAAAACGTTAATAATGTTTTTTATTATACGAAATGGTAGATAAGAAAAATGGAAGCTTCTATAAAAACAACTTATATTGGGGTGTAAATTAACTAAAAATCAAATGATTTCTGAACTAAGCAATGTACAAATATAATACGGTAGGTAGGTAGAAACGGAGGTGTTTCACCGTTATTTCGTCGATCTATTTTTCACAGCAAGACAGTATGTTACAATATGTTATAAGTAGTTCTAATTTTTTTTAAATAACAAGCAAACATATCACTTATCTACCGGTTATAAATAAATTATTCTAATGCGATAAGATTTTATTTGCATAATAATTATTAATGTAGGTACTTACTTCACACCATGCCGACTCGAGATTATTAGAAAATAAAGTTTTTTTACGGGTCAGAGGACCCAATAACAAGGGAAAATTAGATGAATTAAACATATTTTATTAAATTCTACAAACCTTTACTTTCGTTTTAAAGTATAAATAATTAACTTATCCAAAACGCGTACAAAAAAATACTTGAAACATACCAGGATTGCTCCTTTTTTACAAAATAATCAAACAAAAATTTATTTATTAATCAGTTTGTTTCAAAAAACTTAAGAGCATACTCCACGTGACTCGCGACCGCTTTCCCCTAAAAACGAATTCCTCGATTTTCCCCCTGGAATTTAACATTACAGAAATGATTTTCTTACACATTTTAGATATCGACCAGATGCGTGTTTGCATCGTCTTATTTTTGTAATCATTTACTTATCTCTTTTAACAAATAATATATTTTAAAAATACGGCAATACAAACACGCATCTGGTCGATATCTAAAATGTGTGAAAAAAAAACTTTTGGTTGTCTGTAAAGTCTGTTTACGGACGATAATTTTACGTGATAACGTCATAAGAAAATATTGATGAAAAATAGCATACTTTTATTAATTGAATTGAATTATTATTACTGAATTATCATTATTTCTCGTTAATTCAAATTACTCGTTAATTCAAATATTTGTTGACTTAAATTATACAAATTAATTACAAGTAACAATGTGCTAGTACTTATCTTTCATATATTTGAGTAATGTGTCAATCATTTTTTTACGTTTGTGTTAAAGTCGCCGCAATGAAGAATTGATGTTACATCGGCATCAATATCCATCAAGAACGGTGGCACATACTGGCTGTTGTGCCTAGCAGGAGTGGTTAGGAGAGATAGATTGCGACACAATCCGAACGCTTAGGGCCGATCGTGCCTTTTCTATCGCTTGATTCCGCGCTCATCAATCCGCTTTGCACACTATGGCTCAGGCGGAACGTGACAATGAGTTATGCTTTTTCGTGTGTGCAGAGCCGCGTTTTTCATCGATTTATTT
>JAGVSP010002109.1:0-59677 GCA_022494985.1 Micrasema minimum | reverse complement strand
TATCTATAAAAATAAGATTAATAAAACTGAATAACCTACATTGTATCCGCATTATTTACTGCTATTAGCATACTTTATGAACTTCCTAAAACATCTTTGGATGATTTTTTCTGTGAAAATGCAGTAAAATAAAACAAAAAACACTGGCTATCAGTGCTGTACGTTTGTTAATCTGTAAATTAAGGGAGATACAATTATTCAAGCTCAAGGATGATTTAATATATATAAAGGGATAAGGCATAAGCATAAAATGGTGCGTGACAACTTTCACAAGAAGCTGGCAGATTCTAACCACTCAAATCATTAGTTTTTCATGTGCCACAAATAAAGGATGTGTTGTCGTTGTGATGACAGCTGTACTTAATTTTTAAAAAATTATTTACTCCCCCATTCCACCTTTATTCACGATAGGTTTATGCGGTGGCTCAGTATTGCACTATTGAGTATTACTATTGAATAATTTAAATTGTTAACTCAATGTTTGTAGCACTCACTTTGTAGTTTTCCATAATTATGAAATAAAACAACTTTTGTTTTAAACTACTTTTTAAATTTTTTAACACTCCAACCGGTTTCGGAGACACTACTCCTTCATCAGGGATTTGTATAATAATAATTTAAAATTAAGTAATAAGTCGCTAACTAAAAATGTTGAAGTGGTTGACCAGGTACTGGGATAAGGGGTGGAGAGGGGAGTGAGGTCGGGGAGAAACACATGATCGGTGCATTGGGATGTAGACACTTATAAATACAAAGTTGACAGATTTTCAACAGTTTCAAAGTTGACAAATTTTGACAGATTTTCAACAGTTTCAAAGTTGACAAATCTGTCAACTTTGTATTTATAAGTGTCTACATCCCAATGCACCGATCATGTGTTTCTCCCCCGACCTCACTCCCCTCTCCACCCCTTATCCCAGTACCTGGTCAACCACTTCAACATTTTTAGTTAGCGACTTATTACTTAATTTTAAATTATTATTATACAAATCCCTGATGAAGGAGTAGTGTCTCCGAAACCGGTTGGAGTGTTAAAAAATAAAAAAGTAGTTTAAAACAAAAGTTGTTTAATTTCATAATTTAAATTGTATTTATATCGAAATTGAGTAAAAGCCATTATTGGGTTTTCAAGATATATTTTGTAAAATTACATTTTAATTAACTTATTATGGTGCGGGCCTGCCTCGTCCATATCCTCCTCTCTGCAAGAAAGAAAAAGATCAATAAATAAGTGTTGAATTAAATTTAATTAAATTCATATAGTATTATATTCTTGCATTTTGCAATGTTATAATAAATTCACACAAACACTCATTGTCAGAGTTGGAACTGGAGTTAGTTTTGCAATTATTTAAATGCAAAATGGCAAGAGTTTTACTATCTTGCATTATGCACCAAAACTATCAGCATCTTCGTAATGACAACTGAATCGATTATTTCGAAAATGTCATCAGTCCACACATTTGAGAAAATGAGTTAAGTATGAGGTTTTTTCCTCTGAAAGTAAATCTACAATATTAAATGAAAAAGACATCAGTCCAAAATTTCTACGTTGTATAAGGATACACCAAAATATGAATGTGGTTCGAAAATGTCACCAGTCCGGGACTAATGACATTTAAATGTGAAGATTGAAGATATCAAGAAAATTATTCGATACATCCCTGATGAACATATTCAGTTCTATGAAGAAATTTTGGAATGGCCAACAGTTAATTCCAATGATGTAGAAGAAGATTTAAAAAAATAATTGTTTTTACCAAATTTTAAAAGATGTTTGTATTTAATTAGTAGGTATCTAATTTTCTTTTTAAATAAAATAATTTCATTAAAATAAACCAACCATCTTTCACTTTACTGCTGTTTTTATATATAAAATCTATTTGGAAAATGTCATCAGCCCATATGTATTTCGAAAAAGTCATCAATCCATGTCAGAATATTGTCCGTATCTTTCTTAACTAAGTTAAATAAAAATATTTAATAGCTCATAAAAATATGTGCTGCAATCCTTTACAAACTTTTCTAACCCTCATTTTGGTTTACTCTAAAGATGAATGAACTAAACAGTATAAAGTGTCTCCATAAAAATGCATAAGTGGGACTCATGACATTTTAGAAATAATCAATTCAATTTTAGGTAGTTTAACCTGTTAACCGGGCGGGACGCATAAATACGTCAAACATAAACAATATCAGTACGGGTAGGACGTATGAACACGTCCTTCAAATATATGTTGCGCCCTGGAACGGGCGTAAAGGTATTAGTCATCCATACATGTCTCGACATAAATAAAAGAGAAAAAAAATATTTAATAGTCTTTTCATTTATTTTAGGCATAAAAAAAATAAAAATTAAGTCCTCCAGGCGTAAGTATCCATCACGTACTGACACTTCCTAGTGAAAGAGTTCGCGCCCGTTACAGTTGCGTAATTAGATAGAGGAGCGCCCGGTTAACAGGTTAAGTATCTGAGCATAAATCCAAAAAGATCAAAAAGTTTGTAGGTAAAATATAATTTATTCTTTATAAATGCAAATGTTGCTTTGTTTAGTTTTTTTTATTTAAAGAGTAACTATTATTGATTAGATACTAGAGTTCAGAATATGCTCAGCATGACAAAAAGACTTACGAATTCAAGGTCAGCGGTTCCTGCGCCAACATCGGCCTTCTTGTCCGCCTGCTGCGCGGCGGGCGCCCGGCGATAGTCAGCGCGGTCCTCCCGTGGCCGGCCACCTGCGCCCTCGGGGCGCGAGCCGCCCACTGCGCGCGCCCGACCCAGCTCCGTGCGCACCGACCGCTTCAGCGTGGCGGGCACGATCTCAGGGGGCAGGTGGAGATATGTTCGCAGGTACTCGATGCCTTCGTTAGTCAGATACCTGGACAAGAAGACTCGTGTTATATCAATGCAAATTTATTTTCAATTACAATTCACGTCTCAACAGAGACGAGGTTTAAAAAAAAAAATTGCAGGTCTTATAATAATTGAGCACCTTCCTGAAATAGCAGCATTATTTGTATACCATAAATACCTATTTAAATTCCGCGCAATATATATTCACGTAATATGTTACCCAAAATTTATTTATTCATCCATACATTATATGTTAAAAATTAATTATTTTTAGTTGTTTTTATTTTATTTTTCCATATCACTAGGGGCATTTGTCCCTGTTCTGATATGGAGAACACATAATATAACATGATTTATTTTAATTGTAAGTGTAAGACTTATCATTTGGCCTTGATGTAAATAAAAATTTGTATACATAGCACTATGTACATTATTGCAGTTTCCTAAGTACCTTTAGGTGCGGATTATAGTAGGGTCTACACTCTTCGCTTACTTTCCCAAGTAACTTTAGAAGGGTGTAGACTCCGCTAAAGAGCAAATTTCAAATGAGCAAATCTTGATATAAAATCAGAAAAGAACGGATCGACACATATTTTGCATTTGTACGATGCTTTCCGACCGCCCGTTCAATATTCATCATGTTTATCATATAAAAATAAGTTTAATTTTGAAATTTACATTATTACTCGGCTAAGTTAATAAATATAAATGAAGCTACATTCTTCTTTTATTTTAGTAGGACTATTCCACCATTATCAAGCATCTGGAAGCTTTCTGTTATGTGCACACTACCTAAATTAATTTTTTTTAAATACGTAAATAAGTACCCAAAAATGAAAAAAATTAAAAACGTGTCTTATTGAAAAATAAGCAGTTATTTTACTCCTGTTAGGGCGGCAACACTAGAGTAAAGTACAGTAGAGTATGGCAAACAATGAATGCCACCCCTGTGGCAATATTGAGCGCATAGGTTTTGTTAAATAAATGTTCTGCATCCTGCTGATTCAAATCCCTGGTCGCTATTTTCATGGGTCACTGAATATAGCCAATTAGCATTACATAATTATGTTCAGCATCCTTGAGGTGATTTCTCATGAAAAGGCGCTTTATAAATCATCCTGTTATTATTAAGTTAAGGTTAATATCTGTAAAATAATAATAGTAAGAACTAAATATGTGCATAGATTTTCACGGTCGTTGATGATTCTATTTGTGTTGTTTTTTGGGATTATCCGTGTTGTGTTTTTTTCTCCTCTCCGACGTTTCGGCCACCGTTGCAGGCGCCATCCTCACCCTGAAGGCCGAACGTCGAGAGGAGAAAAAAAACAACACGGGATAATCCCAAAAAACAACACAAATAGAATAGTAAGAACTGTTTGTTGGAATAATTTTAGCTTTATCCCGATTATAAAAGCTTCATATCTGACGGATAATACGTCAACACTAGCAGGAAATTGTAAACAAAATTCAATGATGTTATTTTAATGGTACCAAAGATCTTTTAAAATAATATACAATATTGATGGTGAACACTGAGAATTCCGTGCTAACTTTTAACTAAACTTAAAAAATACGACCATTTGAAATTTGGTCATTAAGTAATGCAATTACAGCACTATCTTTTACCATAAATTCTTGAATTTAGACATTAAAGGTTAACAATTCAAAATCGTAAGACGTGTACAACACAAGTAAACAAGCTAACAGTTTAAATTCTAACCAGTAAAAGTGTCTCCAGGCAAACTGTTCCTTGACGTATCCTCTTGATTTCAAGGACTGCATAGCCTTGATGACGTGAAGGTTGGGGATTTGTTCCAGCTCTGGATGTTTAGGGGCATGGAAGTCCTTTTTGGCAACCATAACACCTTCTTTGAAAAGGTATTCATAGATTGTAACCCGACTCTGTTTGGGCATCAACATTCTAAAACACACAAGAATTAAACGTTAAAACGCATCAGAACTATGAAATACAAAAACTATATAACCGAACTTGCGGGGATAAACAAGTAGTAGCCGAATGATTGACGGATAGCACGAATATTACACTGCAGATATTACTGTTTTCAAATGACTAAAACCATAACTGATGCAACTAATTAACAGCCAAAGTAAGGATGAATATTAAAACTACGTAAACAAGCCATTTATGTCACCGATTAGTATTAAATAAAGCGGATAATTTCAAAAGGGGCATACTTGATGTTTTTTGGTTAACTCGGAAAACCGGAAAGAGTTGCGTCAAGTTTTTTAAAATCTATGGATCGTTATGTCAAAAAAATTTGCCATAGTAAGAAATATTTTTTCCTTACATACACTTCTCGAATAAAAGTGTAAGTACCTAACTGTTAAAAATGCGGATTTTTAAATATTTAAAACCAAAATAAATATAGTTGCTTTTACTAAGTGCAGCGCACTGAGTATTAGCACAGAAACTGACAGTTAGGTTTTTGTTTGATTAAATAAAATAAATTTATAAATTTTATATTTTAGGAGGTAATCACTTTAGAGAACTTTATTTAGCTACTACTGCAAAAACTGAAATAATTATTTTCTACGAGGGCTCTGCATAAAGATCGCAATACACTTGTCTCCCAATTCTTCAAGGTGGCGTGTCTGCTCACAAACTTGACGGGCACACTCCAGGATTTTAGTTATTTATGTATTTTTAGGACTTGATAACAAAAAAAAAACAGAATTTGAACGTTTTTGCTGTTTACAAGTAAATGGGTAGGTACTTATTCCAAATAAAATTTGACGCAATGTAAAATCCGGTAGTTAATGAAATTTTTTATTCTAGTTTTTGTATTATATTATTTTTCTATGGATAAACTTTTCAGAAAAGAAACATGGCGGCGTTAAGTCTCACCGGCGGTATTAGGATCGCCAGTATGTCATAAATTGATTTTAATTCGTAATTTTTCAGAGAAGTGGAGGTCAATTAAATATAAAAAAATGTTTAAACAATATTTTTCTACTTTATGTCGAATTATGACAATAATAAAATAGTGTTATATAATCTTGACGTATAGTGTTATATCAGCTGTCAAAATCAGATCTGTGTACAATTTAGATATTTTGTTTATATTAAAATTGTCTTATTATTTTAGAAAATCACGCTGGAAGCGTCAGTCTCTTGTACATACAGTCACCAAAATACAGCACGAAATGTGAAAGTAGGGTTAAGTTGAACCCAGCTGCGTGGAAAAGGGGAAACGGAGGACGAAGCAGTTTCAATGGAGTTGTTGCTACAATTTTTGGTTGTTCGGGATTTGTCGGACGATACTTGTGCAATCGTCTTGGAAAATCTGGAACCCAGGTGCTGAAAAACTTTTCTAAGTTCTTAAATACACCTGGAGAAACCATTCTATGCATATTTTTATACAAAAGTGTTGCTGATTTTTTAAAAACCGTACTGATGATTCCAGTTGATTCTTCCTCACCGCTGTGATCACTATGACTTGATGAGGATGAAAATGGCTGGAGACTTGGGACAGGTGATTTTCCTTCCCGAATTCAATATTCGCGATCAAGATGCCATTGAGCAGGCTGTCAAATACTCCAATGTAGTTGTTAATCTAATTGGAAATGATTATGAAACATCTAACTATTCTTTTAAAGATATTCACGTTGATGGAGCTAGAAATATTGCCAGGTAAATACCATAATGCAATATGATTTATTTATTACCCTTTGTTTCCTGTAGTAGTAAGTAATAATTTGTTATGTGACAAATTTAATACTCTTCTTATATTAGTTTTGTCTTTGTGGATTTAATATCATCATCATCATATATAAGATCCCAATATGGGGTATATGAATTCCACAAACTGCTTCCAAACCAAGCAGTAAATACCAAGGATTAATATAATTCGTTCTTCATTTTAATATCTGATAAAAACCTGTTATGTCAGCTTTACATCTGAAAACATTGTATTTAGTAAAAGTATTAATATTTCTCATGTAAAATTTTGTATGTGCATGAGATGTATGAATGTGGAGGAAGCGAGGAAAGTGTGCCAGGACAGAGTGGTGTGGCATTCTATCCTCTCTGCCTACCCCTTCAGAGAAATGGCTTGATGGTTTGTTAGACAAAAATTGAATGAATGCATTCCTTTTAGGGCATGTAAGAAAATGGGAGTGGACAGGTTGATTCACCTGTCGTACCTGAATTCTGCGGAGTATCCAGAGTCACAGGTGATAGAAGGAGGCAGTCGCTTCCGTTCTTCCAAGTGGCTGGGGGAGCAGGCTGTCCGGGAGGAGTTTCCCGATGTCACCATCTTCAAGGCAGCAGATATTTACGGAGGCGAAGATCGATTCTTAAAGTGAGTATTCCAAATAACGTCAACACTGTAACTCCACTTTGTGTAGGTACATCTCGCAAATTTGTCTGCTATTTCTTGCATCGAATTTCGGAATACTACAACTGTAATTATCACGGGGGCTGTCTATGAATATATTGTGTATACAATTTTTGGGCATGTCCACTTTTCGAGAAAACTAGGTATTTCAATCCTTATTTTTATATTTGATAATAACATGGTCGCATTATAACAAAAATAGCACAATAATTATTTGTACTTCATTATTCCAAATCTGATGAAATTTGATTACTGCAATTATTGTACCAATCATTAAGAAGACTGATTTGCCAATACGAAGAGTGTTAAACAAAAAAATGTTTCTGTTTTTACCAGGATCGGATTATTATCTGACTGTCCAATAGATAATTTTACTGTCGTGATGTAAATAATTTGTTATTTTGTAATTTTTGTCTTTCAGGTCGATCACTCATTGGTGGCGTAGATGGACCACATATCTACCAATGTGGGACAAGGGTGAGAAAACGTACAAGCAGCCTGTGTTTGTGGGAGATGTGGCTTACGGTATTGCCAACGCTGCTAAAGATCCTGAAACACGAGGTCAAGTTTATCATTTACTAGGTAATTGTTATTTTTGAGAAATGGCTTTAACACTAATCTAACACGACACCTATAATGTTTTTGACTTTTACTGAAATAAGATCCTTGGGTTAGCTGCTAGAATATACATATACAACTTGATATTCCTGGTTTCATGCATCTACGTCACGCGAGAGGCCAAGAACTAAAATTTATTTTATGTATACACTTACTTATGTACATTATATTATTTTTTTGTAGACCCAAGCGCTATCAGATGAGTGAACTAGTAGACTGGCTGTACAAGGTAATGCGTAAGGACCAGGATTGGGGATACATCCGCTACAATATGCGTTACGATCCATTTTTTCAAATGAAAGTAACCCTTAATCAGAAATTCTCCCCTGGATATCCACTGGGATACCTACACTGGGAATCTATTGATCGGGTGAGTAATACTCTACATATTAATATGTAATAATTACCATATTAGGTCACAATAATTTATAACCCGACAGCTGCTTTTGCTACGTCAATCTATTTTAAGCTCTGAAATTACTTTTTTAAATGTATTATTTTTGATTTTAAAAAATTAATGAATGACATTGTCTAAATAAATTTTGATTAAGCACTTCATCATCATCATCATACCATATTCGCTCCTTATGTGGAGCATATGGATTCCACAAACTGCCTCCAAGCCAAGCAATCGGCCGCCAATTCCCATGCATTCTCCCGAGTCAGGTCCTTGTTCCTCAGCTCTGACGCAAACTGCCGACGATTGTCAACAGTGAGCGTCCAGGACGCCAAGGACCTAATGTCTTTTAAAATAGGCAGGTATCTTATCAATGTAAAATATATTATACGCTCGTTTTTCCTCAGGAAAATACAAGTGACGTTGTGATTCGTGGAGTACCAACATTGGAGGATCTGGGAATCACACTGACAGAGATAGAACACCAAGCTCCGTGGGAACTGAAGACTCTTCTGGCGTACGCCTACTACAACGATGAGTTGGGAGAATTCCCTAGACCACCTCCACCAAACACTGTTCCGCTGTCAACATAATTTCTTCATATTTATATTCCTGTTAAATAGAAAATTAATCGTCTGGTAGATCCAAGTATAATTTTTTTGTCTGAGAAGCTTTTAGTAGTTCTTTGAAGGCGAAAAATAAAATACTAAATGTAAATACATGAAAAAAGAATGATTATTAAAGTTTTAAAAATGTCTTACCGTGTTAATCTTCCTTCTCTTTTGCACATACTTTAACCCTTCCTTGCAACTTTAGTCCACTTCAATTTATCCTTCACAAGTTTTAAAATAGCTGAAAGGTTAAGCACTTATTCACTGAAACATTGTACATAAAAATACCATAATAACCAGATTTGACCAAAAATGTTCATTTCAAATGAGGGAATCAGCTTTAAACTTACTATTTAACTAAACAAAAAAAAATATATTTAATATTTTTTTATAAGTTATTGATGAAGATACGATTTTTTACACACATTTCAAATACCGCGCTAAATACCAACTGTACTAACTGCGTCAAGGAGTGACGTTAAAAACGGGTTGTTTAAGGCCATGGTATTTCTCCAGCCATAACAAAACTGTTCACAAGCACAGTTTTAATATACCGTAGCTGCAAGGTCATATACTGCACAGCTTATTCAGGTAGACTGAACTTTTTTGCAATACGAAGCTTGTATGTAGTTGCCAAGAAAATGCTGAATAAAAACCGGAAACACTACACTTAGATACCATAATAAGATTTTGTGAAGATTTTCAACATTTTTTATTAATTTTTTATATTTGGGATATTTCATTTCAAATTTTTAAATATTCGCGTCTACATTTTTTAAAAATTCGGGGTAGCAGTGGATTAGAATATTTTTAAAAATTAGAAATTT
Organism: Micrasema minimum; assembly: GCA_022494985.1. NCBI lineage: Eukaryota > Metazoa > Arthropoda > Insecta > Trichoptera > Brachycentridae > Micrasema > Micrasema minimum. The sequence goes on along the minus strand of JAGVSP010002109.1, from coordinate 50,013 downwards.
TTGTGAATATTTCACCACACGAGTCGTCTCCTAGTGGAAAACATTTTATTGTACATACAATGAAAACACAAAATTATTTGAGTAATTTTATAATTATTTTAGTTGCAAATCTAATGGTTGGTATACAATAATACTGCTAAAATATTATTTTCATAAAATACAACATACTGAATAAATACATATTTATACACGTTTTAGGTAAAATGTACGACACATTTTGATTTCTGTAATTCATAAATGTAATAACAGACCAAGGCCAAAAGCAACTAAGCGTAGACCAGTAGTTAAAAAGATTTAAGTGTAAATACATTAGACATTTTGAGTGTGTCCAAATATTTGCACACAAATCTGGATTTTTCCCTATGACGAGAATATGTATATTAATTTTATATCTATACAGAGATGAAGTATCATTTTTTTTAAATTTCGGGAATATGGATATTTAACTTTAAGCCATAATAAAAAGAAAATGCTACTGGTACACCTATGTAAAAAAACAAAATATTGAAATAAAAATAAATGATGTTATTAAATAAAAAAGGGAGAAGTATATTAAGATTTAATGGTTAAGGAAGGTGCATATTTCATGAATTATAATCAATAAATGCTACCTGCCTCCAAGAAGGTTTTGCAGATGGTTATACATATTTTATGGGTACATATTTATACCTATAAAAAATATATCTTGATCAGAATGACAACTGTCAAACTGTACGAATTATTTTAGTTTTAAATGGTTTTAAAGCCAATTTTATACAATATGTTGGTTCATATGTGAAGTACTTTTCAAAAAAATATTACATGGCAGATATGAAGAGTTTCTGCTTTATTGATAACAGGTCTTTATTTGCTTGAACCAAGTCCCATACAAGCTATATCAGACTTGATTCATAAAAAATCTAACTGTCATTTTAATCAAGCTATATTTAATAGACCGTAGTAAACATTTTTAATAATATGTACATGTTTAGTAAAAGCTCTCTGAAGGATCTTAAAATTTAAGCAGACTGCTGTAGCTTTATCCAACTGCGAAGGAATAACCGACTACAACTTTATATAAGGCATTTAGGTGTAACACCCACTACATGTGACTAGACAATACCAGTAGTTTACAACAAATAAATGTTGTAAGTTATAATATAGACTTTTGTATACGGCTGCACTTTGTGCCAATATGCGTTTTGTTACACACAAAGTCTTAATGACATTGGGAGCAAACAAGGGGTCTTTATTCGTCGCATGTAGTGCGAGTTACACCTAAAGATTTGACACAAATTTGGTATATTTCTTAGTCATAATAATTCGCTTTTATGATAACCTAAATATCTAATTATGTATATTGCTATGGTTAGTTATGAACTAACATAGACTAAAATTTCTATGACAAAATTTGATATTAATTAATATCAGATAAGGAAAATTGTAGGTTGACTATAAATATTTGGCGATAAATCTTTTACCATCTTCATAATGCAGGAATCTTAAAATACTAAATTTTGACTGCTTCAAACATATTGAAACACTAAAGTTTCATCACTAATGTGGTGTGATAATTTTTTTATTGATTGGCGTTTAAGTGATGTTTTAAATACTACAAAGCTATTTAGAATATAATCGTTATTAATGATTTATAAAAATCGTGTAACCTTAACACACAGAGAAAAATACTGATATAAAGAGTAGAAAAATACACATTACATTAACACACTTATTTTAAATCACATAAATAGCTTAAAATAAAATATTACTTGGACACAATGATATATGGATTAGAAAAATGGAATTTTTATCCAGGGCTGTGAAGTGTGAAGTAGGTCTTATTTTCAGTTCTAACTCAACATGAGGATGCGTGACCATTTCAGTGAATTAAGTTTTTTTTTTTTTTAAAGATTGTTAAAAAGACACAGACTCCAACTCTACAGCCGTATTTTATCTATCTTTAACAAAAAACAGTGCTTTATTATTTCTCTAGAAAGGTAAAAATAGTGAAACCTAAATAGTTTTAAACTAAGTATTATGTAGTTGTTGTGTGGGCAGATCTTCCTGCAGCTGTAATATATGATCCACGGGTATTGGTTTCCCATCGGGCCCGATTCTACATGGCTGAACAATTCCAGCTCTATTTAATTGATCCATTAAATTGACCAACTTCATAGCTTCATACTCTTTCTGCAAGAGAAATAAAACATAAAAATAATTAATAAACACTTGTATGGATATTATTGATATCTCAACAGAGACAGAGAAGCTCTGGAAACGAATGTGGGTTATCTAGGCGTTTACAGGGGCTTATGACCTGTCATTGGCTGGGTTAAGTGGCCACTTGACGTAATTACAACATTCCCCATTCCGCCTGTCATCTGACATCTGACAACCATGTATGACAAATTTTTGAAACTTGTATATATCTTAGGTGTAAAGAACTATCCGCTTGCGAGTTGTTATTTTGACAGATTTTCGATTACTGACATCTATTGAGAATAAGTTATATTGGGCGATCTACATTATTGGTGTAAGTAAGGTTTCGAATCTTGAACTTTATTACTGACTAGCAGACGTTCCGATTTGTTATTATTGAAGAATCTATTGAGTTCTAGTATTTTTTTTGGGCGATCTACATTTTGGTGTAAGTAAGGTTCGAATCTGTTTTCTACTAGCAGACGTCAAATGTCCAGTAATTTTGTCTACAAGTATTTGTATTCATTCAAAATGTTGTTCAAAAATATTTACTGGTTAAAATAAAAAAGTAAAAATAAATTGAAGAGACGTATCTAAATGCTTGTATCAACCTTGTATCGTCTTATATCTACATGTCGATATATTGATGATTCCTGCCCTGAAGTCAAAATCATTTAATTTACTATTTTCTTGCAAACTTCGCTACATTTAGATATTTCACTCTGTTCTTTCGTGCATATTTTACATAAGGGAAGTTCACAGGTTATTCTGCGAGATTGAAAGTGTGTAATTTTATAATGCATCTTACTTGTTGGATATTAGTATACTATATTAATCCTGGAAAGTTGGAGATAATTATACCTGTTCTTCTGTACAGCCAGCCATGGGGTCTGCGTGAGGTGCCTCATAACATCCTGTGACAGGGTTGACAGTGTGCCTCATGGCGCGATATTCCTCCGTGTCACTATCGTCACTATCTGATGAGTACATGGACTCTCCGACAGATAGTTTGTTCGGTCCTAGGAGACCTCGTGTTGCAAACAGCCCAGCTGCGTTGCCATAACCCGTGTACTTTACCATTCGGGAAACTGGAATTATTGAAGAATTATTCATTTAAATTTTAATAACTGTACTAGGACAAGAGGTTGAAATTCAGAGGACAGCTATGTAATAATCAGTGTCTTAAGCACAACTTTTGAAAGAATGCATATTCGTCTTTATCTTTAATTTATTGTGGAGTTGAAAATTAATTTCAAATAAAATATATTCGATCCCAAATGAAACGGACGATAAAGATCAAGAAAAGGACAGGGTTTGTCTTTCCGAAACTTGTGCATAAGCATAATAATATTTATGCATGTTGGCATTTAGTCACTTACCATTTTCTTTACACAATATAAATAGGAATTGTGCAGCAAGATCTCGGACAGGAGTAACGGGGGTAGTAAGTAATCGGCAAAGTTGATTTCTGACAGTATTCCCCTCTTCTGGTCGGGAGTGGACATCCTTCAGCGGTGGGAGTATCGCAGCTCGCAAGTACTTACGGAGGTAAACATTACTGCTGGCAGCTTTGTGCATGACAGTCAGTATTGGCGACAGATTTTCATACTGTCCAGTAACATTCTAAAACAGATCATTACATTAGCTGTAAAATATAGGATATTTTATGTACTTTGTAAATAAATAAATTGTGTATTAAAATATGGCAGGTTAAAATACCAAAGTTAGGATTTAATTATTTTAAGTTAAATAAAACTACTTGGTACACTTCCACTTTTATCTATTTGACCAGGTAGCGCTTTCACCCTGTTACATCTTCAAACTGGTAACATGTTGTACAAGACAATAGTATAAATAACAGTTTTACAAAATAAATTTAGCAACCAAATACGTGACTTGGAAAAAGACCAAATAACGTCAATAAAAAATCTACGGTCCCAACACTGTCGAATCTGAAAATAGGCGATTTTCATTTTATTTTTTTAAACTGTCCAATTTACATAATATTTTCAGGTGCTCACAAAAAAAAAAATAAATTCGACTAAAAAAACCCCCAAAATTTAAGAGGAAATTTTTTTTTAGACTACCTAAAATATTATGTAAATACGACAGTTTAAAACAATAAAACGAAAATCACCTTTTTTCAGATTCGACAGTATACATACGTTGAGACCGTCGAAATATAAATAAATAAAAAGTTAGGATTTATTGTGATATTTAAATAATTACATTAATATTATTTATTACATTGATATGCACTATTTTAAAACAATTCGGGTAAAGGCATTTATCCTATTTATTGAAATGTTTAATTAAAGTTAGTGTATTACTTGTGTTTGAGACATTTTCAATTGTAGAGAAATTGTATGAGGCGATGTACAGCTTCCATATTTCTTCCTTCGAAATTATGATTTTTGTATGCTGATGTATTTTCTGTAATTATGGGTGCTAACTGAGAATAGCAGGATTGTGGCACACTGAAAATAATATAAATTTAATAATCTTGAAATTTCGAACACTTCTTACATTATACATTCCTAACTAAACATCACACCATTCACCCGAGGGGACAGAATGCCACACCACTCTGTCCTGGCTTACTTCTCTTGCTTCCTACTCTAATAAAACACATAAATGTACTGACAAAATTTATAATAATTGATGTTTTCTTTGTCAACAAAGAAGATATTGATAAAGGCATTTGATAAACAAAAGTCAAACATTAGTCAAAATACATTTTTTTTATCACTACCACGTACAGAGAGAAAATTGGATTTTCAATGGGCCGAGCAAGTATGACTAAAGCTTGTCAGGTTCTTAATATAAGTTTTTTTTTAGGAAATATCAAGAAGGAAATTATACCTTGTTAAAAAGTTGACGACATAATTATACAGCTCATTGTCTTTCTCCTCCGAAGATGATTTACACAATAGTAGAGTGTTGCAAATTGAAACGAGTCTTAAAATTAAACTTTCATCTTGTTCACTTAACTCTTTATCATTTTTGCATTGTAATACTAAACTGAAAAATATTTTGAGTATTTCGTTCACCAATCCCAACTGTGAATCCTAGAGGGTAAAAGGTCATGATAAAATTAATATTTCTTAAAATTTACTAGGTATTCTGATTTTATTCAAAATGAGTAAGAAAAGTTTCTTTTATAGTTGTTTTATCCTTCATTATTAGACATTTTAAAAATAAGAGTGTGATGCACATGCAATACACAAACCTCAATAAAATACTGATGGTCCCCTTCAACCAAGTTATCTCCTGAATTTGTAGTTCCACAGGGAGTGGAAAACTCATCCAAAGATTCCATGAGATATGCCAAACCATGGAACTCATCCTTCACTTTGTTCCTTTGTTCAGGTCTCAGGGCCGTGATAAGAAATAACAGTTTCATGTCGTAGAACTTGATATCATAAGGAATGTCTATGTCTTTCCAAGTCCGGAGTCTACTTATTATTCCTTCTACCATGCAGTTGGAGGCGCATAGTTCCTGAGTAGCGGGACTATTGAACAGAAGGTTACACAAGCATTTTAAGGCTTCAATCTTCACTGTGTCCGAAGGGTTCCCAACGACCAGTTGTTCTTCATCAACAACTGTGAGCTGATAAAGACCTGTCATCTCCAATAGAATATTTATCCATTTCTGACATACCAAATCATCTAAATTTGTTTTATCACGGCTGAAAAAATAATGATCAGAAATTGTATTACATACCATTATTTTTCGATACAAATTTAAGAGGCAGTGGACCTTTCACAGGCTGACATGATGATGATGAATATTATGATTAACTATTAAATTTCAGTCCAAAAATCTTCATTGACTCCTTTGTTTATAAGCCGTTTTTTCATGTGGAGTGTGTATGCAGTCACTGAAGATAAAAAGTTGAAATAAGACATCCTCTTTATAAGTTAACGATAACTATTTCGATTGTTAGCCATTTCGATAGTAAAACTATTTCGATAGTAAAACTATTTCGATAGTAAAAACAGTGAAAGAGGAGGGTCCTACCTTAATATTCGAATATTAGTCAGACAAAGAGCGTGTAGAGATGTGGCTGAAGTATTTTGTAAGTATTCAAACAGTGCAGACCAAAGCTGAACCCTTAAATCGTTTGAGTCTAATTCAGGAAAAGTGAATTTATCCGAATTCTGAAATAAATTCATTATTCATTGATAAATGAAATTTATAGGAGAAGCCATACAATATAGAAAAGTAAATACGTTACCAGTTGAATAAGACGTCCTAAAGTTGAGGTGGCGGAATCGATATCTCCACGACAAACATTTGAAATCAAAATTTCATCCATTTTTAAATATATTATATTTTACATACACGATACACCGCCAATACACTTCGCAAAAAGATGTCAAGATGATGTCAAGTTGTCAAGTCAAATGTCAAAATAAAAACCATAGACACATATCGATTTTAGTCTCGGTTTTTGTGCTATGTTCATTTAAATCCATAATTTTTCGACCTTTTCTAGATGTGACAATGTACGATGTGAACATCATAAGCTGACAAAATTTTATACATTTGACAGATTTAAATCATTAAATAACAGTTGTAATTGCGATTCACGCATTTCATTTTGACATTTCAAACAAGATAACGTAACCGGGTGAATTCGTAACTTGTGCAAATACTTTAATTTGTTTCTGTTATCTATGACATTCTGAAATTTTCTTTCATCGTCGTCTGTGATCGTCGTGCTTAGCATAAACAAACGTCGAGATCGTATTCATCACTTTGTATGGAAAATCATTAGCATAATATATAATGTACGCTAGTAATTGCGTACAAACTGATGAATTAGATCTCGATTTCAATCTCGATGTTTGTTTATGCTAAGCATCCTAGTGGCCTAGCACCAGTGATGCGATGCCGAAAAAATCTCCACCTTCGAAAAATTACTAAAACGTGAACATACTAAAACAAACATATATCATAAATTTGCATTGTGGTTGATTTAAGTACGATAAAAATAATTATTAGATATAAAGTTTATATTTTTAACACACTTACACCTTTACTGCGGATCCTGAATAAAGCCTTTTGGAATTATTACTCGCTATGTTTTCTCTACATTATCCTTTGACACATCGCTCACAGATTCGATAGCTTTCGAAATTACCCAGATTTCGTGCCTTTTACAAAAAAATTCTCTTTGACACTCAGAATTATAATTTTTCTTTTTTAATTTTTAATGAAACAAAACAGATACTGGACCGTTTTACATTGTGCCCATTCCCGAGTGAATTTGTTTTTCTTTTAGTAGCTTTTTGAATTATTATTGTTCATCGTTTAAATTGAACAAATCAGTATTTCAAATCAACAAATCAAATCAGTTTGCGTCAGAGCTGCGGGACGTGGACTTGACTTGGGAGGATGCACGGGAGCTGGCGGCTGATCACTTTGACCTGGAGGCAGTTTGTGGAATCTATATGCTCCACATAGGGAGCGGATATGGTGTGATGATGATGATGATTCCTTATAAACTGTTTGGAATTATATGTTTCGTCACGTACTTTACAGTTACCAAGATAGGTGTGACAGAAATATACCTATTCCCGTAGGTATAACTATGAAGCATTATAAAGGCACGATAATTAATTTGCTAGCGAGAATCCTTGATTAGTAAGCGAATTTTCATGTAAAATGACTGCTTTTGTAACATCAATTTTAATACATGTAATGATTAAAACGTGTATTGAAGTAAATAAAAGCTCGATGTTGTTAGGTACTAGCACTTCTCAGGGCATGGACTTACACAGGGGAAAATTTAATATTTTCTTTATTAAAAAAATATTGATATCGGTAAATATAGTTACCTCTCGGTAAACCAGACAGGGTCTCCTTGAGGTATCTAGTGATGTCCATATGCTCCACATAGAAGCGAACGTGACCGATGGAAGAAGAAGAAGAATCCTGTTAACGATCAAGATTCACTGCACTTGGTGCATTAATACTGTGCCCTGTGTAACATTAAGTGCAGGTAAGGGAAACGTGGTGGAAAGTAGAAATCACACGATTTATTGTGATTTCTATACATTTTTTAAGAATTTCAAAAAAACGAACCGTCTAAAATACCTACATTGAAATAAATGCATTTTTTTTTGCCTCAATCATCTCACGTAGAGTTAATGTTTTTAAATCTAAGTAGGATTGTTTCGGTAATTAATCCCTTCTCGTATACTATTAAGTAATCTTAATTCTACTTAATAATTAAAAATTATTCTTACTTAAATTTCAAGTCAAGCTAATATAATATATGTATTTATTTATATTTTGCATTATTGAGTTAAACTAACTAACGAATCCTTACATTCGGCTCATTAGACCTGTTCTAGCTCAATCGTGTAGAAATACTACTAGCAATTTTGCTGCATAATAATTTAACATTTAAAGATCTTTGAACCAAAAGGGGATCCCTCATGAGTTAATAGGTACTCTCATCAAATTATATTCGAACCGGTCGTAAAACTACTTCATGGTGTTGTGCAATATAGAAGTAGGAATCTAATAATTATGTTATAAAGCAATGGAATTGCCTTTTACATTCCTCATCAACGGCTGGGCCCAACTGAATTCACTCTGAGGTCACTTGGATTCGGGAAACACGGAGGTGTTTTTTTATCAGCAGAACGTAGCGGCGAACGGAGCTTGTCATTTCCGCGACTAGTTCGTCATAAGCAAGACAAATAAATTAATCATGCCGCAAATCTATAAAGTCTAGTATAATGTTGTTATATGTGAAAAGTGACGAAAGTGTGTTATGTTTACATTGCGTGATTATTTAATGACTACGTTTTTGTGATTCGCGATCATGTTCAATAATCACTGTTTGTTTTTGACAATGTTTATATTTAAAGCTACTGCGATACCTTCCGAAGTCATTGTAAGAAAATGCTGCAAGCACGGAGAAGACTTAAATCTAATTTCCCAATGTTCAAATGCCACAGAAACGAATTCCACAGATTGGATACCAGCTGATCCTTTTATTATTCATTCGACCAAATCTACAATTAAAATAACAAAACAAATTGTGATGGAAACAGTCAAAAAGATTTACGCCGGTCGCGTGGATATTGGATTTCCCAAATGTGACCCGGCGTGGAGCGATATAGCTATTTCTTGGAGAGATCCTAAGATAGACGATCAATTTTATTTAATTTATGAAAGCGATAAAAAGGTCCGGCTGAACTTGAACCGCGATACGAATTTTCACACAAACGTCACGCTCTCCTTCAGCAACGCATTTTCTCCTGATTCGTACTGTATCGATAAAGGACCCAGTGGATCGTACATCGCAACAATGTGTCCATGTAATGAGACAATTTGTATAAGAAAATGCTGTTATCCTAACATGATTTTTGATGAAGAAGAGAATAAATGTATCAGCGTAGATTCTCTCAACATGACAGAGGCTGAAATCACGGCTTATAGAGATTGGAGACCAAATTTTGAGGTATGCAGTAAATATGGTTGATAAGGTTGCTTTGAGATGTTAAGGAAAAATCTTAATATTATTATTTTATTCATAATTCATGAGTCATTTTCTTGTTATGATGTATGCTTGAGATGTTATTTTATCTTTTATATGAATTTAGGTATGAGATGATCTCTTTATGAGATTCAAATTTTGACTTTTTTTAGGTAGATCGCGCAAACAAGTTGTCACTCATTTTTCGGCGCATTTCTACTATCGAGCTAACTTTAGGTGACTTTAGTACCTATAGCAAAATTAATGAATGTAAAATATTTAGTAAATGAATAAAGACAAGATGAAATTTATATGTTTGACATGGTTTTATAAAAAAAACTATAGGTATTATTTTAACACTTGTGCTTTTTACACCATACATAGGAGAAAGTTGTCTTATCGCTAATTGTACTAAATTATTCTTACTTATGTAGATTCGAATAATAATGATAAAGTAAGATCATGTAGTCGGGTATAAAATACTTACATAACATACAATGGGCAAGCGTGTATCATTACTTCTGAATTAAGTATAGACGGAATGTCAACTTAATAATAAGTAGTAAAAAATTACATACACCTACAACATCCGCCTGAAATGGACCGGTTTAATTTAGGTTATTTTAGAGTTTTTTTGCTTTGTTGCGTGAAATTAAAATTAGTGTAAGTAATTATTATGTACGTACGTACTCCTATAACTATACGTTTACAAAATGTATAATGGAACCAATGATATTGTATGTCTCTGGATGGAACGTAATAAACATTGTTGAAAAATGTAATATAACAAATTAGTAACGAGTAGTGAAAATTGGCACTTTGGATACCCTCTAGTTATACTAATTTTTATTTTTTTTGTGATTTATCGATATGAATAACTAATAAAAACTAAAAAAAAACAAGTAAATAATACTACACAATAAATAATTTTTGACGTTTGTTATTCTCAATCATATCAAATTCTTACCTTTTATACTCCTGTTATTACAGAGATGACGCGGTAATATGGATATTATAATGGTAAATTAAAATGTAATTAATGCAACAAACAAGACGAACTAGTTTGACAATATAAACCATTATATCGGTACATGAGTCCATTTTAATGTAGCAAAACTGGATTGTGCCTGTTGCAGGATGACCACAACTTCTTGCAACAAAATGGGACAGAGATTCAAATTTAAATTCAGTAATCAATACCTATCGTGCTTTTCGTGTTTTTTGTAATCTACCTCTCTATTATACACCTAAGAGCCTTGCGTCCCTCTTCCACTCCCAATTTTTTCCATATTAGAAAACTCCCCTAGATGTTCTCGATTTTTTTTATTATTATTTAGATTATGATTTTACCATATTTTTTTTATGTATTTGACATTTGACAATCAATAAGTGCACTTATACATGCCTACATTGAAATAAACTATTACTATTACGTATTACGGTAGGCATATTATTACAAATAATATCTAATGATTTTTATCTACGTTTTTTTCCATACTTTTGCCTGTTTACAAATTACATCCGTCCCAAGATAAATAAAAATTATTTTCATACTTGTAAACAATAAATTAATAATGATTCCAGGAAATCAATCATAACTGCTTTGTATAATGTGAATCATAATAAAACTTGGAACTTGAGATAATGAATAATAAATAATATGTCACGATTTAATACAAGATGAGATTCGCATAAACGTGTTTACCCTTGATTGCTTTTAAATATTAGTTATTATTTTCCTGAATAAGGCTGCTCCTGATGCAAATGTAAGAAATTCCGGTGAATCTATTTCAAATGATATAAAAAAATACTAACGGGAAGTCCTCATTTTTGGAATTTTTCAGGATAACGAAAGGTGTCAGGAATTAATAAGCTAATTTTTATTTTACTATCGTACTTTTCAGTAAAAAAAACAAAGCCCCCATTTTAAGGCCACATTTTGTGCGCGCCTCTAACTTGGTTCCATGTTATACTTATATGTACTAGTACAGGGCAAAACACGATTTTTTTTCTTTCCTCAGTACGCCTCTCAATGTTTTTTTTTTCGATTATAACGAGTCAGCAAATAGCTCAGGACGCAGTCGTTTATTCAAAGCTACTTATTGCTGTTGAGGATTATTAGATGTGTCATGTTATTAGTAATTATTTAACGAGGTGGTAATAAAATTTTACTAGTCAAAGCACAGGAAAATGAAAAACTCTCAAGATAACTCAAATAAAGATATTCGGGTCCTATTTAATATGATTGGAAGAATTCTTTTTGCTTCTTCAATTAATTTAAATGATTGGTGTAAATAAATAATAGATCGACAATATTTTTTACAATAACATATAATAGAGATAGTTTTTACCATTTCCCTGATTTTTTTTAAGAGTTCGTAAGGTCTCATAAAAAGATATATGGTAGATGAATGCTTAATTATATATTTTTTCCACTACGATAATAAAAAAACAAAAGAATATTTTTTTTATTTCCTACTCTATATAAAATACCCGTTATTAGCCAGAAGCAACTATTTCAATCTCAATTTAAAATAACAATCCAGCAAGTAAGTAGTACCCAATAATTATAGAAGTAATAATAATACATAATACATTATAATTATCGATAATATATAAAGTAATTATTGTTAATTATAAATTCTAATTCGTGGGTTTTATAATAACTTTATGGTGCCCTTGAGGTGTTTTCTCATGAAAATAGCGCTTTATAAGTTGTCCTAATATTATTATAATTTTTGATTTTATTGTATTCTAAATATTTTCTGCCCCCGGTTGTTCATAAAATAATACAGTAACCACTACTTCACCAGATGTTATGAGTAACTTATTGTTTATAAATATTATGATAGATGTGTTAAACGAACGAGAATAATGTTTTCGTCTCGCAACTTCTTCATAAATAATAAAATACACACATAATACATACACATACATAAGTATGAGTAAGAGAAAATATTTTATAATATATTATTTTCAGCAATCTTCTACACAGATTTTATATTTTATATTGTTTTTTCTTTTCTTTTTTTATCAATATCTTTATCCACAGGACTCGGAGTTTGATTTCTTCGACGAGGATTCGGAGGTAGAGTACTTCCTCCTTTCCGGGAAACTGCCTCCTTGCCAGACAGAGAGGGGTGTACACGCAGAAACAAGCGACAACAATAGCTCCTTCTCTTTCTCTGCAAATGGAAATGTCAAAGTAAGTAATAATGTCACTTATCAAAACAGGTTCAGGATCGTAGAATGGGGAAACTTAGATCCACAAAACTTGCGCAAAGACGATGAATGAATTTTATTAATAAATATTTGTATCGATGTTCTTGTAAATTAATGTTATTCAATGTTAATATATGATCAAACGCGTTTAATCGATGTTTATTTATAATTTAGGGATACCTAATTGAAGATAACTGAACCTTTTGTAGAAAACATGGTACGTTTAGGGTATTTATATGAGTTTGTAAATTATTTACCTATTATCGATTACCTCTTTTGTAGTTTTGTGCACATCCGAGGTTCCGATCTCTAATTTTTACCACTTCATTTATTCTACTTAAAAATAAAAACTGGTGCACTGAAATATGGTGCATAGGGCATTGCATTGGTACACCAAGTGCAGTGAATCTTCCAGTGAGCCTTCAGCGCCAATCCAAGGTATCATGAAATATTTTTGTATGAACCCGTGACCGATGGCAGCACAACGCGCTGTATGTAGAAACAAAACAATAGGTTTTGTATGTCTGTATGATTAAAAATGTCAGCTAAAACATTTATAATTTTTCTAATGTATAAATAAAATATATCTAGGAATTTAAATATATGTGTTTTATCATATTTTCGATGCTTACCCTCAAATTATTTAGCTAAATACATCTACTAAAAAACTATTAATACGTTGTTTTTGTAGATAATAAATAGCTTTAAAAAAAGCTGTGTTGAGTGATTTAATTGGTATCTTATTCCGTTTCTGACAAACTCTATATTTACTGAAAGCACTGATAGTTAATCGTAGAATAAACTAAAAATCAAGATTTGTTATTTGGACTCACTCTAAATGACTAAATCCATCATCTTCAACATCAAATAAACCTGAAATGATGATTGATGGAGTAAATAATTAAACATCAAGGATGTTACGAACAACAAAAGCAATGGTCAAATGCAGCAAAAATATTTTAATAAACCGTAATAAATTTGTATAAAAAGCCTTATTTTATAAAAAGTGGCGATTCATTGGTTGTTATAGGTATTCAAATCACAATTAAAATAAAAATCTGCTACAAAGAAGTCATTATAATATTATGTTATTTAATAAATATTTGCATTTTTGTTTGCCTGCTTGTAAAAATTATAAAATTAATATGAAATTTTAATAACCCACATGTGTTCAATTAATTTTACATCACCTAAACAAAAGAACACGAAGCCAGACATCCTTCGATGGATTTATTAATAGACACCTTTTGCCAGAGATTGCTCACCGACTTTCTAAACAATGATTGGTAGAAAAACTACGGGGAATTCCCGCTATCAGCAAACATCATTATTTTTACTCTGCTGAAGAATATTTCAAATAAGATCATTCATTATTTTATAGTCTGTTCTAACATAAACGTATTTTGTAAATATTTAAGTCTTGATGTACACATAAATTTTTATTATTTTCAACATACTTTAAACAAGGTTTTTGGCACAAAACTCTGGGCTATACAATTTTCTAGAAAGCGATTTTCTAGGAATGTACAACATACTAGTAATTCTTTTTGGTGTACTTTTTTATTGATTTACGTTTTATCGATGCTCATCAATAAATAATAATTACGACAAATGCTTTTCCCATATGAAGATTGAGAATTTCATCCATTCATTATTTTCAAGTAAAATAAAGAAGCAAATACCTATATGAACCACCATGAGTAAATTTTGACAATGGCTAGCATCACAGATTATAAATACTAGTAATGCTAGCATATTGACAAATAGTATTAAACAGAAATTAATGAGAGCTTTGATTTTTTTATATTTTTATAATAACCCGCCTAGTTAGAATAAAAGCAAATATATTTTTTAGAAAGTTCAAACCTAGGCAGATGAATGTCTGTTCAGTGCCAGTGCCTGTATTCTAAGGTCAGAATAAATACAAAAAAGATAACTCAGTTTTATGTGTGATTAATTTTTTTTGAAGACTGCTCTTCTTTTCTTAATCGTTTGCTCTTGAAAGAGCAGTCGTGATCGCAGCAGTAGTAAGGAGAAAGCAAGCCGCCAGAATCCACTTCCATCCGTTTCTGTTTCCAGCACTCCTGGAGGGAGACGCCCATCGTCTTAGTCACCAAATCAGTTCATTTGGTTGGGCTCCTTCCACAGGATCGAGACCCTTTAACCTTTAACCAGTCCTTGCACTACCAATTTTCCCATAGTATCCGGTCGCCTTGAAATGTGACCCGAGACTCGAGAAGTACCCGAGACACGTATTTTTTTCGAATGATGTAACAGAAATCAAAGCTTTTGCTAATCTAAATTTTAAAATACCAGCTATTTTCGTCCAACGTTTTGATTGTGATAGTCGTCCAAATTGATGCTAGTGTAGTATTTTAATCCATAGGAACTGCCGAAATCTTCGAAACCCTGATCTCACATTGACCTTGGTCACTAAAACTGGATCTATATTTAGAGACGAACAATAAAACGAAATCACCGAATCAACTTCAAATAAATAAAAGAAGCGACTTTTTTGTTCTACTCTGATGAAGTTTTCTGAATGACAATGAATTCTTGATAAAAATAAATATGTTGGTCATCACGAATTGTTAGTAAGAACTGTGATCACTAGTTTATTAATAACTATTAATTATACCCAAATAAAAAAAAAAACATTACCAATTTTAGTTTAATAAATTTCATATTAAATAAAATAAATAAAGTTAGTGCCTTATTGCTAACTTCAAATTTATCTTATGTAATCGTTAGCAAAAAATGATATATATTTAAAATCTACCTCATAGTGATAGCTCGTTAGACTATCATGCATGAGGTCGCGGGTTCAATTCTCAACGCGTTCAATGTGAAATATTTGAATTGAATGTGGATTTTCATATAATTTTTTTATATATATATATGGGTACATATTATGTAATTCCTTCGTCTGACGCAGAAGCGTATAAACTCTATTATCTAGCCTTCATGTAACAAATAAAAATTGTTGTACCAATGCTGTGCCATATGCACCATTATGTGCGAGGGAAAGTCGGAGTAGTAGAAGTCGTACTAGCCGTAGTAATGTCTGCACATAATACTTTTATTACATACTATTCATGTGCTTATGTACATACGTCCATTCCATACCATTATTTTATTTATACATGGTTAAAAAACTCGTAGTACAACCCGAAAACTGGTGAATCTACATAGTATTTGGAGTCAAATATATGTAAAGTGACTTTTGAATCTGAGCTTGAAATATTTTTTTTCTTCTCATAAAAGCTTTCATTAGTACCGCAGATTAAGTAAATTGCACAAATTCTAATTAAAAATGCAGTTTTTTTAAATTGTTTTATTTGTGTGATACCATTAAATTTGACTAAATAAATGATATTTGATAACAATTTGCAAAAATGTAAAGAAAAAAAAATCATTTTCGAACTCAATTTTCTCGAAAACTAAATGGTCAAATCAAAAAAAAAATATCTAAAAAATTCGACTCCAAATATGATGTAGATTCACTGGTTTCCCGCTTGTACATCGAGTTTGGTTACACGGTGTATTATTTCTTAAAGTAGCTTACATTAAATATACTATATAATAAAAAATGTGCTGTAAAATAATATATATCATATTTTTATCCATACAATATAATTTCATTGGTATAAAGGAGGGGTTTCTTCAAAACGTGTTGAAAGAAATATCATTGTAAAGTTCAAGACATCCTTTTGTATTTTTATCTCATTTACATTTTACATTTGACTTGCTTTACCACGCTTAACTTGTCTTAAAGAGGACATGGGACATGGGACATGGGTGTGATAAAATTGCAGAAAGGTTATTATGTGTTGAAAATGTTTATCTTCATTCAACATTGCGTCACGATATGCAAAAAATAATTATTGAATAAATACTAAGTTCTTATGTATACTTGTGATGCAAATATGACCAAACGTATGTGTTTATTTTGTATATTTGGAATTAAATAAAATACTTAGTTAAAATAACAAACTAAAGAAATTTTGATTCATTAAATGGTTTATGTACGCAATCTATTTCTGCAAAATAGTGCTGCTAGATAGAAGCTAAAAAAGATTGCGCTTAAATTCTGGCACATCGATGAAATTAAGAAATGAAAGAAGGAGATATTAATCTTATCTTAATGAAAACGCATCTTGTAAAATTAAACGTGATGTACGAGTAGCAAGATGTTGGTAATTTAAAGCAAAGTTTAGTCATGATTTACCGGAATATATTTTATCGCAACTATAGAGTGTAAATTCAACCTAATGGTCGTATGATTGCAGTGTTATATGTACATAATATGTATTATGTATGGCACCTATGTACATTATTCCTTGTGATGTGTATGCATGGTACCTAATTGCAAAATGATTGCATTTTGACGATGTTAAACACAGCATCGGATAAAACCGGTTTATCTCAGCATGTACAACATTGAATCACAAAAAATAAACACTTTCTTTTCATAAACAACATTTTGAGGATGTTTAAATACTAGTAGACAAAAACTGGATAGCCCAACCAATGACAGGTCATAAACCCTGTAAACGCCTGGATATCCATATTCCCTTCCAAACTTCTCGTCTCTGTTGAGATGTCAAAACTTTCTTTTCAATCTCTTCCAAGAAGTGAGTAATGTCAAATTAATATGACTTTTTTTATTATTTATCTTCTGTCAAGGTTCGGTCATACACAAAGTCTTGGATTGGATTCCTAATCGGATCATCTTTTGTACTCATATTTTTTTAAGCTTTTTGTTGGCATCTGTATATTTGTGTATTATTGAATGTTGATGGAAACAAAAGTATTCAATCTTGTACCACTAAAAAAACATGAGCTTGTATGCTGTCCTAGGCACGGGGTTTCCCAGTGAAGAAAGTATTAGAAAACATGCGTAGGTGTAGGTAGCTAAAATAAATGGTATGTAATACTTGTTTAAATTAAATGAGTTAATAAAATCCTTACGAATTAAAGTCCGATAAATATAGTTCTTAGTTAAATATGGAAAAGTGGATCAAATGAAGACTGTGCTTATACCAGCCAGCAGGGAGAAAATGTTGCCTGAATCCTATATTATTTTACTTACTTATTTATCCAAAATATACAAAGAAATATTCAATTTATTCCTAGAATATAAAATTAAAATAAAATAAATGCGGAAACAGATATTCTTATTGCCAATATACCTATGCTCTAGGGAAAATTCTGTATAGTTCACTTGTAGTTTTTTTATCGTTCAGTAACAATTTGCAACTTCTCATCTTGTATTGTCTCAACATTGTTTTTATTTTTTATTTGTTGAATGAATTCATTAACGATAATATATGATGTATATTATGTTTAAGTAAAGAGAACCAATTTTTACGTTGATAGCTTTAATTTTGGAATTCATTTCATATGTGATACATTGAACTAGCGCTGAAGCGTAAGACTGATATAATCTTACCTTCGTGTAACATATTACCAAGATAGACTGTACTTGGTCTACCAATGCAGTTCCCTATTCACCATTTGTATGCAGATAAGGGAAAGTAGTGATGTTTGCGATTAAATTATTAAATGGTCATAATTTTAGGTTGTGAATAAGGACGGAAGAGTAGTCGTGGTGCCCGCAGGTGAGCACTGCGGGGAGCTGGGCTGGCGCCGCGGCCACCTGTCGCCCATCCTCCTCCGCTGCTTTAGTGCGCAGACGGCGAGTCGGTTCGCGGAGGCGGAGATCCGCGCGCGGCCGTACGGAGCGTCCCTCGCGCTGGCCGCTGCGCTCCTGGCGCTCTCCGCCGCGGCCATCGCTACGGATGGAGGGAGGGCTCGAGCCCGAGCTGGCGCACGTGGCAGCTCACGGCGCCGTCGCCCAAATATGCAGCTGGCGCACGTGGCCTGATCAAGTAAAACAAGTGCCTGGCCGGAATGGTGCGCACCTCAAACGGTACATGCCCATTTGTCTGAATAGACCAGTACTTTTAGAAAAATATTGATGGGAAGCAGTTCAAATATGTTTGCGTGTTTTAATTGATAATTTCAAGAAAAATGAGTTTGCACAAATTATCACAAGAGATGTTAAGAGGTGGGGTTTGAGGACAGGCCGAGAAAAACATGGCATGATCAAGTTAAATACTATTTGTGCTTGAAAGTGGGCATGTAAGAAGTCGGAATGAGTTCTGACTTAGTTTTGTGCGTGCATGAGAAGATGTAATGAATGTGGAGGAAGCAAGAGAAGTATGCCAGGACAGAGTGGTGTGGCGTTCTATCCTCTCTGCCTACTCCTTCGGGGAAATGGCGTGATGGTTAGTTAGTTAGTTATCACAAGAGATGTTACCAGATGATCTTTATTATCTTTGAAAAGTAATAAAGTCAATGAAATAAATACGGGAAGGCAGAGCGGCACACGAAAGAACTTCGTCAAAGAACTTGGCGACATTGCAGAGTTAACTTTTTATTTAAGCCGTGAACAAAATAAGAGCTATGCTGCTATCATTTTAGCATGAGACATCAATTTGTCGTGTATCTGATATTAACTTGACTTTTCTCTGTAAATGTTGAATTCCAAGCTAGTATATTTTAGTATTTTAAGTTTATCTTTCTGCATATTTATATTATATCAGTTCCCACCCATTGTTTGCAAACAGTAATTATTATAAAATGTCCGTTATAAAAAAATTATCGGCTGGTCGCTCTTGATGGTGCATAGATCACATAATGGGTTTATTAAATTGAATTGCACGAAGGTCACGCCAGTAATAAGTATTACGCTTCAGTTGCTAGTCTAGGAGCATTATTGTTTTGTCATGACGAGTACCTACACAAGTTTCCGGTCTAAGTTTTGCGTGTTGAGAATTTATTATTAACATTTGATCTCCTAGTACATTCAAAGAAGAAATAACTCATAGATATATAGATACAATAAATAAAACAGGTTTCTAATTTACAAATCTAATGGATAATAATTATGATTTGATATACACTCATATATGTTTCTTTTAATTATTTATTGCTTTATGTATTAAGAAACAGGTTGTCATCAAAACACCTACTTTGAGATTTTTGTAGTTAAGATTTTTTTGAACAGATTGTAGGCAAATTATGGAATATTCTATTTACGTAATTTTTGCACCACAATGTGAATAAGATTTCAATTTTTTATCATTGCTTTAAAAACTATAATAGTGGTGTTAAACTTAGTTCAGGGTTGGTTGATAAATTATGCATAATAGTGGTGTTATACACTAGTGCACATTATAATGCATCAATGTTAATGGGTTGATTGACTGCAATACGGGTGAGATAGTTTTAGAATTTAGCCTGTGTCAGTAATCTGGAATGCACTTTTACTTATTTCAATACTTGTAGGTATATATATATATACTGTATACCCTCAACCACGGTACATGTATAAATTTTTCACCTACATCAGATCTATACATGCATAAAAATGTATAACGCGTACAGCGTACATGTATGTATTATGAATATATTTTTTTATGCGATGATAGATTTTTTGAAGAGCAAACTTTAAACTAAGTATTTTTAAGATTAGAAATATAAGACTTCACTGGCTAGGTCGCGTCATTTTGTGTAGAGGATAATAACATCATAGAACACCCAAGCTTTAGAAAAATCATTTACAATTTAAGAAAAAATAATATACGTTCGGTTTCTCGGCTTGTTTTGTAGAAAATGTAATACAAGATTACAGATTTTTTCACTAGATACAATGATCGATATTCTAGCTTTAAAACTGCTTTAGTATTTATAATTTCATGACGATGAATTCTGACTAGAAGGTACCTATACTTACGGATTTCCGTTAGAATGAAGCTTATCGGTTTTCACCGTTATCAAACTGATATAATAGTAGTTTTTATGTGCTCCTTGAAGCTATAACTTAAAATGAAGATTACACAAATTAATGTGGAAAGGTTAAGATTGTGTTCTCTTGAAAGTAAAAGTTGCGCATTTTTGTTGCTTGAGTGTTTACTCACTGATCTGTGTTTACTCGGTGAAAAAGAAATTATGAAAATTAGGTGAATTGGTCGTTTGAAGCAGTTTGACGTCGATTTCGGACGTATGTGGATGTAAACACAGCTTACGTTTGCGTGATTTCCTGCACTGTGGAATATTACAGTATCGGTATTTCCCGCCACAGGCAGTCGACAATCAACCAACAAAACTGGTAGTGTATCGCGTTCTTCGCGCTGTTGGGACGCGGGCGGTGAGCGTACCATGTGCGACCGGTCAATTGTGGACATCGTACTCCCACATTTACTATATATTTACCATAATCATTAAATCACCGGTCAGTAGTCAGTACTATTCGTGACATATAAGAACTCGGTCACAGTCACTCGGATGTCTTCGTGTTACGCAGAAGTACAAAATGGGCGGTCATTCCCTAAAAATGCTTTCCAGGCTGTCGCCTCTAAAACTTTTAGTGATGTTTATCTTTTTTTCGAAATGTGATTGTGCTTACGAAATAAACAAGTGTTGCTCGGGAGAAGAACAGCTAAATAGTCTATTTCAATGTTCTAAAATTTCTAAAAGAGACGACACCTCTTCGGGAGTAGATAACAGATTAGGAATCGATATAGAATACGATAAATTTAATTTCTCTACTAAGCAAGGAGTGATTCCGTGTTCCGGTAGTGAGTTTATAGTGAAACCTTCTGAGTGGTTTAAGTTAGAAGAAGATGGAAGCTTGCTTCTATATGATGAAGACAACAATGTAGAAGGAAAGTACAGTAAGGAGTCGTACTGCGTGGAAAGATGGAATAGCGGTTCTAGTCAGCTCGACATAGCCTACTTGTGTCCTTGCATCGAGCACTTGTGCATATCCAAGTGTTGTCAAGTCAACATGCAAATACACATAATGATATAGGAGAAGATAAGAAAGTGAATCGGAGATGCGATTTTTATGACAAGAGTGGGGGGCGGAGGATTGGGAGTACAGCCTTCTGAATGGAACAGCTTTAACTCGTTATCACGAGATCATTTACTCCATGCCCGATTGTAACGGCAAGTTGACTTTACAACTAAAGGGAAAGTACTCTTTATAACTTTGAGTACTATTGCGGAGATATTCCTTCTACTGACTATTATTTTGCATTTATGGTTACCGGAGTTGGCGGTTTTACACGCAAAGTGTTTGGTGGCGCACACCGTTTGCTTATTAGTTGGGCTAATTTGCATAACTCTCATCCAACTATCAATCCTGACTCCCCAAGACTACAAATGCTACATTCTAGGTATACAATAATTTT
Organism: Micrasema minimum; assembly: GCA_022494985.1. Lineage (NCBI taxonomy): Eukaryota > Metazoa > Arthropoda > Insecta > Trichoptera > Brachycentridae > Micrasema > Micrasema minimum. Next base: position 27,857 of record JAGVSP010002109.1, on the reverse strand, counting down.
TTAATTAAAAAAAAATTATAAGCTTGCATGCTGATTAGTTCCGAGAGACTAAATCCTAATGATAGACAAGAAAATAAATGTTCGTGTTTCTAAATCTTTATTTTTTGACAGTTCTATTACGATACGCATTTTATTCTTAATAATATCTAGTAAAGTTAAGTTGATTTTGACAGAGAATAACTCAAACGAGTTAACAGGTGATCAAATACTTGTGTGGGTATATACAATAAAAAGAAAATATATAAATAGTTCCTCTAATGAAATTATCAAAGAAAATATTTTACGGATATTTTCTGCAGTTGAATTTTTAAAGAACAAAATATATTTGTTTCATCTTTATATAATAGGTATATTGTCATTATTACACAAATAAAGATTTCTTTTAAAATAATTATGATTGTATATTTATTAACCTGAGGTTAGTGTTATTTATGAGGAAAAAAGTTTATATAATCATTAGTTTATTTGGGGAAAGTTATGTATGTAGAAGAGACGTTTGGCTGGTTTTAACGACAATTGGCAAGCTGTATTTTAAAGTTCATACCTATAGTATATACGATATTTATTTAATAAAAGTCAGAGTTGATTTATAGCTAGACAAGAGGTTATTTTTATTGTATTTAAAGTGTTTTGACAGACAGATCTAATGCTTTTAGTTGCAGGGTTCAATAAAAGTTTTAATGGATAAAACTTGTTATTACAAAAAAAAAGGATAGTTTATAAAAAAAAAGTATAGTAAATAAAAAGTCCTTATCGAAAATCCATCGTTATAGGAGTTACCTTCTCCCTTTATAAGGCAATCAACAAGGATATACTATAAAGCAATTTTTTTGTTTTTTTCAAAAGATGTACAATCCCACCCACATAAACAAAATATCACCAATACTAAAACACAAGAGTGAAATTTTTCGGACTGTAGTTACGTGGTCGAACCCCACTCTACCATTGCTCGTTTTATAATTTACGATAAAAATGGGAAATCGGAAAGTAGAAAAAATGTATTAACACACGCAAACATAAATTTTTATATTGAAAATGAATTTATTGTTATTGCAAAAATCTGTTGCTATCACAATTCTACTAAAAAATATAAAATAATTATGAATAATTTTAAAAAATAATTGATATTTTTATAAGAATTACCAACATTTCGACAAATTATTCTTAGTTACCTAATAAATCATTCGGCGTTTCGGTACTTTTATCAGGACATTTTCTGGTAAATATTGCATGTTTTTCAAATTAATGTGTATAAGTAGTAGGTACATATGTTATGTACGTGTATGTTTGGGAGAATATGCGAAGTAGGTAGGTACCTACTTTAAAATACAGTCAATGTAAACAAGGCTATCTAGGTGTTGGTATTTAAGCATGAGAACATTGTATATGTATTCATTAAATGTAAATGTGTCTATTATACATTAAATGGTTGCCATACGAGTTTATATTTTGCAAGAAATATACTGATTATTAAATAAATATAGTATTTATTTCTATTTTACGATCTAGAACAGAAAATAAATATTTTTAACAAAATAAATAAAACGAGTAGGTATTTAACCTTTACGATTTCCGTAATCGGGTCAAACATAAAATCTTTAGATAAAAAAGATAGTTTATTTACTTTTAACACTTTCTTTAATATGATAATTTCTACAAATTGCCATATTCAAATCATCATTTATATAATTTTACGTAAAAAAATGACAAAAAATATTTTTTTGTGACATAATTTAGATTATCGTATAAGTATCGGGGCAAAAAATAATTCTCAGCTTTCGTATAATTGTAAACTTTAATCATGTATTGAGTTGCGTCGTGTAGACTAAATACTTGGCGTAGGTATTCATTAATATTTTATTAGTTTGATAACCGGTTGGAAATTATACTTGGTATTAAATTACAAATAGTAAACAAATAAATAATTATTTTACTTTATCCATATTTGAAGAGAGTGGACATAACAAAGAATCCCCATCACAAAGTATTAATGTTATTTGATTATTTTGCAGTCGGTATGAGTGTTCTTGTAAAATATCACCTTGATGCTAGTATGTACATTGTAAGTCTTTAGTATTGCGTACCTACAAAGTGTTTCATTATTCTGTTAGTAAGGTTGAAAGTGAAGTTATATTAAACAGACAAGGCTGAATTTACTCGAAAAGTACAATCTTAAAGACTGTGGGATATTCCGAATTTGTCTTTGTACAATCATGATAATTGCTTTTCAAATAGAAGCTGATAGACTCGATTGCCAAACGCGTATCGAAAGATCCAGTAGAGATTTTAATGCACAGTAAAACGGAGTGAATCGGAAGGTTTTGAGTTCAAGGTTCCATTGTTTATTTATTTTTGGTGGACATTATTATTATTACACGCAAACTTAAATTAATTTAGGTTAGATTCGCTCTCTTTGCAGTTATTTATTTATTTATTTATTGTTTTTTACGGCCATAGGGCTTTTACATAGACATTTTTAAATGATTACACAGTAGGTAGCTATTCATTACCGCCAGAGATGGCATCCAGACACTTTTCCCTAAAATGCACTAGATTTGTTTTGAAAACATCAATATTGTTAGTGTACTTGTTAGCCAGTGCATGCATTCTTCGTATCGGTGAGTTAGCACTGTAATTGGTCGATAAAATAGTGCATTACTACGGTTAACTCGACCAGGCACTCGTATACTAATTAATTCTGTTAGTTGACAGCAATCAAACATAGATTTTAATACTTTGAACAAAAAGTTATTTAAAAAGTTATAATTTGTGTTTACAATGGGAATATTTAATTTAAAATTAATAAAGCGCAAATGTTTATGTTGGACTCTTTCAATGTTCTTTGCGTGAACCTTTACGTGACTCTTTCAATGTTCTTTATATACATTTTAATTCTTTAAAATAAATTAATTTCTTTTTCATGATATAATCAATGATATAGCGGTTGGAAATAATAACAAACTAACTAACCATCACGCCATTTCCCGAAGGGGTAGGCAGAGAGTATAGAACGCCACACCACTCTGTCCTGGCACACTTCCCTTGCTTCCTCCACATTATTCCGACTTTTCACATGACCACTTTCAAGCATTTGTTGTACTTGATCATGCCAAGTCTTTCTCGGCCTTCCTCGACTTGTATAACTCTCATCGTAAATCCTTTTAGCCGTTCTTTCGTCATTCATTCGCTCGAAACATCGCAAAAGAGAAATAATGTATTTTATTGATTTATTTTAGGTGTTATTACAATGAGTCCGCCTCGTAGCATAGTAATAGTACATTTTGGCTACCGGATTAGAATTCCTAGGTTTAAATCTTACTCCAGCACAACTTATTTCCTACTTTCTGGTTTGATTATTAAATACTTTCTCTCCAAGCCCCACATGGAATGAAAATGTACGAACTGTTTTATATTAAATAAATAAAATGAAAAAAGTTTTAAATAGCACTTCACCATAACTTGACTATTAGAAAACACAGAGCTTGAAGATTTCTAAAAACAGCTCTTGAAATTAAACAAAAATATCGCTTAGTATCTATATCACGATGAATTCTATAGCATATACCTTTGGTTTATTCATTTTTAAATAATATATGTTCCTTATTGTTAAATGAGTAAATTATTAAAAATTAAGGATTTATTTAAAAATCATGAATTTTAGTATGAAAAACCCTTTATTTTGGTTTCAACATTATAAACCGACATATAATATATCTCCAGAAAATATGCTATACATGCGATAAGATAAATTATTTCAACTTAATGTTCATGTAATAAAGGGAATTAACAATGCCGCATTTATCCAATTCAGCGGACATTGCACCAAGTTGCGGTCAGGTATAGCAGGTAAGGTTAGGTTAGGTTAGGAAAGCCAGTGGGCTTGTACACCGATTTCGTGCTTTTATAATATGGAACTCCAATTGTACCCCGAATTGAATTTCAAATACTTTGATGGACACGACAAAAAATGAAGAGTTTACTTGTATTATTTAATTATTAATACATCAAAAATACAAAATTGAGTCATTTATAATTTCCATGTAGGTATGACGATACATTTCTAAACAGTACAGAACATTTTATTAATTTAAAAAAATTGCGCAATAACGTATGTAACCGGTTTAGAAGACACGAAGCTAATAAATATTATAATATGAACATATCATATTCAAACAATAAAAGTGAACGGTATCCTAACAACGTATTTTTTATTTAACCGCATTCATCGGCGATTCTCAATGGGAAATCCGTGACGTAGGCGTATAATAGAAAAATTTCTTTTATTTTTAAATTCCGTATTTTTTTTTGTGAATAGTAATGAACATTTGAAATATTTCTGTGAAAAATTAAAATATTCCTCTTAAAAAATATTTAAATACGGAGCTTATAAAAACGGATTGACCGCAAACGGATGCTTTAAAAGCACCCGGCAACTGTCTTCTAAGCGCACAAAAAATGTCGTACTGAATATATAGTTGATGCGTAGAACCAGATAAGGGGCTATGTACATCAAAACTTGGTTAATAACGCCTTGAAATTGATAGACGCATCCAACCATATACATGGTGTAACAAAACTCGTAGTACAACCCAAAAACTAGTGAATCTACATCACATTTGTAGTCGAATGTGTAACGTGACTTTTGAATTTGAGTTTGAAAAAAAAAAATTTTCTTCTCATATAAGCTTTCGTTAGTACCGCATATTAAGTAAAATTGCACAAATTCGTATTAAAATGATGTTTTTTATTTTTTTTTTATTTATAGAGAGTATTAATTTAATTTGACTAAATACATGATATATTTGATAAAAAATTGCTTGGGTATTCAATTTTCTCGAAAATCGACTGAAAATATTATGTAGATTCACTGGTTTTCTTTGTACATCGAGTTTAGTTACACCATGTATAATGAGCTGTTTTGGCGGGAAATCATGATGACGATATTTTTAAAAATTAATTACGGACATAATAATGACGTACCAAAGATGGTGATTTACACCATCTAAAAAAATTCAAATAAAAATATTCCCGTAGCCCATTGTAACGTCTTTAATCATGCACTATTTAAAAAAATTAATAGCTTAGTTTAATAGCCCACTCTATATTATATAATAAAAATATAAGAAAAAAATAACACATTTCACATTATAAATGTATGATTGTAATTCCAGGTTACCTGATGCAGTTCAGTTTCCTGGCCTCCTTCTTCTGGCTAAACATAATGTGCGTGGACATGTCATACACCTTCAGCGCCCTCCGTCCCACCAGCAAGGGCAGCCAGAGAGAAAGGGACAGGAGGAAGTTCATGTGGTACTCCATGTACGCCTGGGGATGTACTGCTGCCTTCACCCTGGCCGCTGTCGTCGTGGACTTCACTCCTGCGGTGCCAGCCTCCTCGCCCTTCAAGCCCAAACTTGGGAGTTGTCAAGTGCTGTTTTTATAGTAAGTTTATATCATCATTTACAACAGCGAAGGAGAGAAAGAATTCAATGTATTAATACATCCAAAATCTAATGTATAAATACATGGGATTTTTTCGACTCTGCTTTTACGCTATTGTCGCTCGTCGCTCGTGAACGTGGTCTCTCATTTGTGTTCTGAATACGATCACAGAGAGAAAGAGCAATGAAAGGCCCAATTTTTCTCTTTTTTTTTTTTTATCCAGCACAAGTTCTATTGATTTTTTAAAGCTTGCAAAAGATATTCAATAGATTCAGTCATAAACCGGAATATACCGCAACATAAAAAGTTTTTAAAAAATATTATTTATGAATTTATGTAAAAATATTTTATTATCATTATGGTTAAATAAATTTCACAAAAAATAAAACATTACAAACGTGAAATTCATGAATATATGTTCAACGTTAGAAAATATACCTACTCGCGAAAATTCAAAACAAAGTAGGTAATTGTAAATTTTCTCCCACGAACGAAATGTTGTCAAGGATTTCTTGACGTTTTGAACGTTTCATTTCCGGAAGTATATCCGGGATAATAATCCGTTGCGAATTTATAAATATCGGTGTCAAAAGGTCGCGAACTTTTAAACCAACAAAAGTTTGAAGCCGCGTCGGTGTCGTGAGTAGAAACATAATTTAAATAAGATTATTATTTGTACCAAAAACAATTTCAAATTTGTGCTGATTTAATAGCAGACGAAAAAATTTATGGCTCCCTGCCAAATACATATCAACCCTTTAAAAGCCACTACAAAATTCCAATTTTCCGTACTATTTTATGGTTCTAATAAGTATTGTACGATCAATCACTCAAACAATAATGTTTTTTATTGTTAAAAAACAACATTTGATCGACTCATTTTTTTTGCGAGAGGTCCCGGATTTGATTTTCGACGGAGCCAATATAAAATTTGAATGGAAATTTGAATTCTCAAATGATTTTTCCATTTCTGATACCCCGGGCTAGCACTGAACCGTAAAACTAATCATCATAACTTGATGTAATAAATGTTCAAAGAACTCAGCATTTGGCATACTAATGCAGTACTCTATGCACCATTAGGTACGAATATAAGAAATGAGGAGAGTAATCTGGGTACTAATACCATTTTGTTGTATTCTTAAATTTCTATTGATTTCAGAACTATAATTGTTTTTCATGAATTTTCAGGTTCAGAATCTCTACTGGTGTACTTCTACGGGCCTATGGGAGTGCTGCTTCTGGCGAACCTGTTTCTCTTCGTGTATACTACGTGGAGGATCGTAGTCCTCAGCAGAGGGTCAGATGCTCTCCATCATGGAGACAGTGCCAGGCATGGCGGCACTCCGACTTCTAGAGAAAAGCAGAGGTAACATTATCGTCATTTTCATATGTGATATTTTCGACTGGGACTGAAGGGTAAGACTGATCATCTAAGCTTCATGATCAAGATATACTGCACTTGCAGGCGTAACAATGCAGTGTCCTATGCACCATCAAAGCAGATAAGGGAAAGTAGGAGCAGTAGTAAAAATATTATCATTCAAAAACTGTATAGTTTTATAAGGCATCAGGTTCACAACTCAATCCTGACAATCGTTGGCAGTTTATGTCTGAAGCGTATATTTGACTTAAGAAGATACACGATAGTCACGTCTTACGCTTCAGTACAAGTCCAGGGTATCACACATGAAATATTAATAGTACACAAATGCTTCGTGGTGACCCCCAGTACACACCACACAATAACGATAAGCTGTGGCTATTAACGGACGTAAAGGTACATTATGAAACTTATTTTAATTGTTAATATCCTGGACGCATAGTTTATCAGTTGTACTATGTGGGAAAATCTGATGCTAGGTAAAGGATTAATTTTCTTAAATATTATTGATGTAAACATATATTTAAGTGTTGAATGTGAGCTGTCTGGAATTACAGTTTATACTCGGTCGAAAAAATGCCGACTCTTTAACTCGTACATTGTGCAGGTGCTCCTTTATGGATGTGAATTCTGGCACCTCACAAAAGCTCAGAATGCTCGCTTGTTGAGTTTTGAGAACAAGTGTCTGAGAAGGATGATAGGCATTAGGTGGTTTGACTTCATAACCAACGCTGAAGTTCGGGAACGGACCAAGCAACCTCCAATAACTGGAGTCGTGAAGTCGCGGCGGTAGACTTGGCTTGGGCATGTACTTCGGATGCCTCGGGAGAGTGGGAACCCGAGCTGCCTCTTCTTTACGCCTGCAGGATTCCGGGGTCCTGGCACCCCGTCGATGACCATTTTACGCTGACGTGGCCTTACGTAGAAGGAGGCGATAGAGCTCTCCTGGAAGGATCTAGTGATGTCCACATGCTCCGCAGAGGAGCGAACGTGGTGAAAGAAGAAGAATAATGTTTTTTAAATTTTTAAATGTATTCTATAGAATTTTGGAAAAAAAATCAATTTAAATCAAGAAGTAGGTACCATAAATAGTATTATACTAGATTGTGATAAAACCTTTAAATAGTATTCGTATTTTCATAATGTAAATAAACTTAATTCATTAAATAATTTCCTGGGATTTTAAACTAGGCTATGTGCTAGATTTTTCCAACAGTTTATTTCAATTATGCATAGTTCAAAGAATTTTCCCCTTTTTGACTTTTGGATAAAAAGAATGCCATATGTAATTGTATATTACTAATTATTAAATCAGCGAGTTTTTAAGAAGAGATTAACTATTTTCAGGGGTTTTTAAAAGACGGAAAGAAAAAGCGTCGATTTTTCAATTGTCAGCAATCAATTTTTTTTAAAATAGGTCGTTATAATATTAGAAGTACGATTTTTAGTTTTGTTCAGTCAAGGCATTTACATCTGATATGTTTTTATGGTTTAATTCCTACGTTATATGAATAATAGTAAATATACTAATTGAACCAACATTTCCAGGTATATCTTGTACGCCAAGATGTTTTCTTTGATGGGCGTCACCTGGCTGACGGAGATAATCTCTTGGGCGGTTGGTGGCCCCAGCTACATCTGGTACTTCACGGACTCCATCAACCTGCTCAGGGCGGTGTTCATCTTCCTCATCTTCTGCTGGAAGCCGAGGGTCTGGGCGGCCGTGAAGAAGAACTTCTCCCGCGCCAAGGAGCTGCTGATGACGAGGTTCGGGAAGTCTGGACCGGGAAGACCAGCTACTGAGAACTCGGAGCCGTCCACTGATTCGTCCACTGCGAAAACCACGCAGTCCACTGGCCTGGAAATGAAAAGTGCGAGTTGAAGGGATAACAGTTTTTGTAAATTTAATTCAACTTGGTGGTTTATACACCATTGGATGCGGATAAGGGAGAGTAGTAGTAGTAGTAAATTCAACTTGACTTTATTCTGTTTCTGCTGGAACACGACTTGTGAAATTAGGATATTCAGAAATAAAGACGTATTCAAAAATCAATGAGAATTTTGTGAACGCGGAGAAAAACGGTATCATAATGCGATTTTCAATAATGAATTATGATAAAATAAATAACAGTGTTACTGCTCATTGGCTGGGTTAAGTGGCCACTTCATGTATTACAACATTCCCCATTCCGCCCATCATCTAATAACCATGTATGACTAATTTTTGAAACTTGTATATATTGAACTCGCGTTCGTAATATCACATTACAAGTGAATTTCTCACTGGTGACATGTTGAGAAGATTGTTAAGCATTTTTGCAATCAATCTTTATTGGTGTATTTAACCCAGCCAATGACAGGTCATAAGCCCTGTAAACGCCTAGAAAATCCACATTCGTTTCTAGAGTTTCTCTGTCTCTGTTGGGATATTAAGAATATCTGATAATATCTGGTAATTTGTCTACAAGTATTTGTACACATTCAAAATGTTGTTAAAAAAACTAATAAAATAGTTTTTTTTACTTAATCATAATTCATTAGTATTGTGAAGTATTACAAAGTGAATACCGATTCTATTTACGTTTTGAACAGTTATTTAAAATACGCTTTGGTACTTAAACTAACTAAAAATAAATTCGTGATAAATTAGTGAAAGTCACATGATTTATTGTGAATTTAGTGTAGATTTTATTAGTAATTCGTAAAACACAAAACGTTTTTTTCAGCGTATGTATACAATACAAATGCAATGATAGTTATCAATCTTGTATTATTTTTCGTGTATAATCTACACATAATATTATTATTTTGTTAAGAGTTTTATGTAGGTATTCAAATTTCTGTAATGCGTATTTTTTATTAGTGCAGATAATAAATATATAATACAATATTTTACAACAATCAAAAAGAGAGATGTTCTGACTAGGATTGCCTGTTCTGAGAAAAATTAAAGGATCATTATTTAATTTATAAATTGTGTTCATGTTTTGTTCTACTTAAAAAAGGACAATATTAAATTATGGAAACTTTAAATAGTTTTAACTGGCCAAATAATATTCACAAATCAAATTATTGTTAAGTCTTATGTACCACACAAAAATACCATTATTGGCAATATGAAAAAAAAGATTATGATAGTGAAAAAACGAGTTAATTTTATGTAAATATGAAGTATTTTTTCATATAAGGTAAGGCATCAAGGGTATTCTTTATGTCTTTACCGGTGGTGTTATAATATTTAAAAATTAAGAAAAGTCAAATAACTAATCGAAAAAACGGCATGCGTTAATTGTTATGTATATGTCCATGTCTAAGCCATATAAAATAATAATAAGTTAATCGTAAGTTAGTGGGGACACATAATTACAATTTAATATTTAATATTGTAAATTACGATGAAATAAAAATAATTTTGTTAAATATGAACAGTGGTCAGTTATCTTAGTTTTTACTCAATTTTGAAAATAAAGACTGAGTACGAATAATTGAGTCAAATTTATGTGATAACAATATTGTAAATTTTAATACTTACTATGGTTAGGATTATATAAATAACCTGCATTCATCACACACCATCTAAAATATATTAAACAGATTATACAAGAATTATTATGACGAAAAACAGATTATACAAGAATTATTATGACGGAAATACAGATAAAAAGGCATTCAGAAATATTTTTGTAATGTACATATGGATTCCACAAATAAACCTATTATTTTGAAGAAGGGAGTCTCGTAATTTTAGCCCGTAATGGGTGAAATCCAATTTTTGTCTGTAATGATTTGGACGCACTCAAAATGTTGTTTGCAAGTAAAAATATAAAAAAATGGGGGAAAAAACACAAGACAAATTAATTGCAAATGCGAAAAAGTATTGATATAGAATATATTGTTATATTGAAAGTATTGATGTTTGTAGAATCCATATACTCCACATAGGGAGCGGATGTGGTATGGTGATGATGATTACGATTGATAAAGTTAAACTAGAATTTTTAATTGTTTTATTTTTTGTATCTACTATCTTACTGACAAAATAAAACAGAATACGTAAATAACAAACGGTTTTTATTTTTATAGGTACTACCAATTAACTACTTACTTGTACCTATCTATGGGTGTTTTTTTAGAGACTGAGAACAGTTCATTTTTCAGTTCAGTAACTTTTAAATGAAATAAAACACAGAAAAACGGTTTAAATACACATAAAAGTGGCCATAAAATTATTTGTGAAATAAAGCTAATTTCAAGATTATTAAAATCATTTTTCTGTATTTCATTTTAAAATTCTTCGCTTCCAAAAAAACTGACGACAAATATTACAATAAGTAAAAACTAAAATAATTGCTTCTCAATAGAACGTATTTTTGTCAAAATTGTATTTTTGATTCTTATGAAAAAATACATTAAATTAAAATCGTTTGTCAAAATACTCTAAAACCTATGTATTTATCTGTATTATAAAGATGAAGAATAAAACATTTATATAAATTCCCTGTTTTACTTTCATGTTTTTTGGGACCTAATAAACAATAGTCATTTATAAATTTATAAACAATTAGGTATTTGAAATCAAAAACACTTCATACTTGGCTGCCCCTCAAAGCAATATTCAATTGAAAAGAGAATTTTACTTTTAGATGCAATCAATAAAGATAATTAAATTATGACGGTTTAATGAAAAAATGTATTAATGCTACTTGCATGTTTCACTATAATTTCATTTTCTCTTAAGAGTTGCACCACAGTTGCACTTAAAAGTTTAAAGCGCAGTTTTCGTTAAATCCGAATGTGAAAGTTAATCGTCTGAACAATGTAAGTGGAGAGAATGAGCCGCGATAAACAGAACCGCGAACAACTTTCAAGCAGTATATATTCCAATGAAACGAGTTTAGAAGTAATGAGCGTTCGTTGACAACTCTGTTTAAAGAGGGAAAGTTACAACACGGGTTTATTGACGCCCTTGCAGCGGAAGAAAACTTCAAATGCAATTTCGATTAAACGCAAATTTGTAATGATGAAGGCGGAGTTAGGGGATGTTTCCCAACTAAGTTTTCCAATAAGGGTTGCTCGGTCGGAGCTTGTTGTTAGACCGGTTTTTGTTTCAAACTCCCAACAAGGACTGGCCAGGATAATCAGGTACCCGTTGACCACTGTCTCTGCTTGCTTTCAATGTTTGCCGTAGTTTGGGAACATCAAAGAATATATTAAGGTAAACTCGGAAAACCCGTACAAAATTTGTCCCTTAGATTTAAGGATCGTGATGAGAAATCCAGCAAATTCTTTACTAACTATCAAAACGAATATCTTTTGATATATTCTAAATAAGGGCCGTTTAAAGTCACGGTGACGGTAGTTTATTTGTGACTATAAGTAGGTGCTTGTGCTTACATAAAAATATTACAGCTAAAATTTGTATAATCCAAGTTGTCTGTCAAATCCCTCTCTAACATAATAATTTCTAGCCGGTTATTTTCGGCCAGTTGCAAATTTTTATGCATTGAAAATGTCGCAATTTATGACCGCTATTAAAAAATTCAAATATAAGTAACGTTTATGTATAAGTAAGAAAAAACGCTTCTTCCCAAGCAATTTTTAGAGCTCAGGGATTTTTCATCTATGGAATATTTAATGAAATCTCCTTGGAATAGCCTTCGTCCGTAAGGTTTGTATTCAAGGCGCACAATGGAACCTTAAGGAAGCTTGTCCACAAAGGATTATCAGATATTACCAGTTGATCCCGCGATGACCCTTTCTTTGGTCATTCGCTTCTTGAACTCATCTAGGGTGACCACTATATCGACACATAACATACATTTTAAATTTGACGGGACCGGGATGAACGAATGAGGAAGAAAGAGAGATGTTTTTTTAAAAAATTGTTACTTGTAAAATAACTGTTCACAGTGGAATAGTGGATAATAAAACTGCAATACTTATCGCGTTTTCTTTTACAAAATGTGCGAAATAAGTGATTTGGTGATTGTGGCTAGCATAAAATTTTGTCGCCATTTTATGATTGCAAGATTGATGTTATAATGGGAGAAAAAATCATTGAGCTGCTATCACCAAATGACTAGGACCGCCATTTACTGTCACTTTTATTTATAATTTTTATTTAGGACCTCCATTTAGGACCGCCATTTACTGTCACTTTTATTTATAATTTTTCAGATTAAGTGTAAAAAAGGCAATGAACTGTGTTGCGACCGCCACAGACTTTTTAGAACCTGAAAAAACTGATGTAAAATTTTTTTGAATATTAAATGGTCACCCTATATAAAAAGAATACCAATGAAAGCTATCCATTGTTAGACCTAAATCACGAGATTTGGTTGAAATAGTTTGTTATCCAGACCCTTAACCCGGTGCTTTTAAAACCCTTACAAATTTTGATATGCCACCAATTTCGTATGAATTGTAAGGGTTAATCTAACTGAAGCATGAGGTTTTGTATGTAAAATGGCTGTTAACAATAGTTTAATTCAGAATACCCTTTATTTATTTATTTGCAAATCCATATACCGATTTTCAGCCAAAGTTATGCTAGAGGATTCGTCTAGCGACGTAAGTACCTGTATTATCATATTCATACAGAAAACACAGAAATCTGCAATCCGTCATGCTAATTGTGACATTCTTTGACAGGAATCCTTTTTTCTTCTTTTTTCTATTTATCCCCTATTTATTTTATTTATATTACATTGGCTGCCTCGCCATTGTATTAATGAGGCAGCTACTATTTTTGCACAACAATGCAATTTGATATTCGGCCATTAAGACGATGAAAAAAAAAGGGGAATATCTCCACTGGGAGATATTCTAAGATTCAACAAGCACTATTCTGTATATACTGTCATGAGGAGCTCAACTCGGACTCCGATGCAACAGGATTCATCATGCAATCCCCCTGATGATCTGAACGCCTCATGGACCTTGGATGCAAGCAACTATCAGCGAGAGATGCTTTCGCTGAACCCCCATCACAGCCACACGCGGGGTAGATGTAAAGGATCAATCGGATTATCGAAGATTAATGCCACCAACAGGATTCATCTGCCACGCATTGAAGCATCGGTCTGCGACATTTCGGCCATTTTGGGCATCTATATTATTTGAATCTTTCGTCACCATGTAGTCATATATTAGAAATACTTTTCATTCCTTACTGTAAATTAGTTAAAATGTTAGTTTGCTCCCACTAGTAGATTCATTCATACTCGCCCAATTTGTTTTTTATTGATAATAATATTTACAGAATCCGCAGCCCTAGTTTATTCGATAATGGTATCAGAAGGATTTGTCTCTAAATTGAATCGCGAGATTGGAAACTTTCGATCTACGCTAGCTACTTAACTTCACTGATTAGTTTGCATAAATTCTGTGCCTAATGTTATAAAGTAATAACATATTATAGTCAGCATCCTGTGGCATGAATGTAAGTGTAAAAGAATGTTTGGATCAAGATAACTGGGATAACAATTTAATTTGGTTAATGACGATTTAGTTTCCCCGCAAAGTTAGGAGTATATTTTGTAAAATTTAGTAGAAATGGCTATCTCTGTAATGTAAATTCTATTTATTATTAAACAATTTTGTTAACCTCAAAATATGGAGTTGTCATTCTGTTCAATGCCCCAGTTCCCGAGAGTACAAAAGTGGAAGAGAGGCTTAGGAGACAAGGGACCTAAGTCTCACATTTTATTTTGGAGCATTTAGTCTGGTTTGCTTTCTCAACTGAATTAGCCGGTGGACGGAGAAACGGGTGGTGTTGAGAAGGGGCTTAAGTCAGTTTCGGAATTACATAAATGGTTTTTAATATTTTATTTCTTCTCACCAAAACGGTGGGGAAGCTAATTTTCCCTTTAGTCCCGACGCAACAGCTATCACCTTCTCACACCCCATTCTCCGCGTCACAATGACGCCCGTTAATCGTGGGGCCAACCTTTACATTGACGCCCTGTACGGTTAGGGCCAACCTTTTAAAAAAAAAGAACCAAATTTCGCGACCCTGGTAAAATTTCTATATTGATTGAGCTCCAAAATATGGCGCCCAAAAACTTATTTTGTTTTCACATTAGAATCCGTCTTCCACTTTGTGCACTGGGGAAAAGGAGCTTGAACACGAGTGAACTCTGTACATCATAGAATATCAAATTGGTTGAAGTCAGTCATCTCATATATATCATAAAACCCGAATTCCCGCAAAACTCCTTCCCTCTCCTCCTAAAACCCTCTTGGCCTGCGAGGGATGGACGAAGCTGGGTGGCAGCAGCTGCATAGCTGCAGGACGGAGCCAATCTCGCAGCTAATGGCGAGAAGCCAGACGCGGCAGATGGAGAAGATCCACCGATTGGAGCAACCTGCACGAGGTGATATTGTTCCAGCATTCTGTCAGAAATGTCGGTCTCTCTGGTTGTTTTTTTTTTTTCTCCGAAAAACAACCGAGAAACGTTCATCAGGTTATGTTTTTTAAAATTTGTTATTTTTTTTTTTGTATATATTTTTTTTGTAATTTTTGACTTACGCCGCTTTGTCTGTAAATCACGGCTAAAAGTGACTCATAAGAATTCGGCAAAGCAGTTTATTTTTGGGCCGGCAAAATATTATTGTCACATCGAATGTGTTTTTGTTTGTCGGATCGAAAATGATTTTGTGGCACGTACGCTTTTTTTTTTGTTCAGGCATTCTGGTTTGAGAGTTCGTCAAGTCGACAGTGCATTGAACTTTTGTTTACTTGGTCAAAGTGCATTCAACTCTTGTTGTTGAAATTAAAATAGGGCGGAGGCATTGACCTCTGTTATTCTAGTGTGCCTCGTGTATTTTCGAGATGGAATAACATTTTTTTTTTTTGGAAAACTGGAATTACAGTTTAAATTGGAACAAGCATTTCGATTATTTAGGAGATATTACATCTCGACTTTGGAAAAAAAGTGTCCTTTTGGAGGAAATAGCAAGGCAATAATAATTTTGGACAAATGATTGTCGACCGGTAGTGTCCTGTATCGATTCTTTTTTGGTGTTTTATGCTGAAAATAAAATCAATGGAAGACTTTGGAAGATTTTTTAGAAACTTGAGCAACTCTAAAATAATATAATTTGCGCGGATTCACTTGGGAATCTTGGATTTCTTTTGAAATTTTTCAGCACCACGTATAGGATGTGGACTGAAATATATTTGTGTGAGAATTAGAAGCTGAATCCTTTTTGTATTTTTTCAGTTTTATGAAGCTGTTGTGACGTTATAATTAAGCGTCACAGCGCGAATGCGCATTAGACAAGTACTGCAAATTTATTCGAACCACAGTATCTATATTTTTTTATTGTGTCCATAACTTACTTGCACTGGCAATACCAGTCGCTAAGGATAATTGGCTGCCTCGCCATTGTATTAATGAGGCAGCTACTATTTTTGCACAACAATGCAATTTGATATTCGGCCATTAAGACGATGAAAAAAAAAAGGGAATATCTCCACTGGGAGATATTCTAAGATTCAACAAGCACTATTCTGTATATACTGTCATGAGGAGCTCGACTCGGACTCCGATGCAACAGGATTCATCATGCAATCCCCCTGATGATCTGAACGCCTCATGGACCTTGGATGCAAGCAACTATCAGCGAGAGATGCTTTCGCTGAACCCCCATCACAGCCACACGCGGGGTAGATGTAAAGGATCAATCGGATTATCGAAGATTAATGCCACCAACAGGATTCATCTGCCACGCATTGAAGCATCGGTCTGCGACATTTCGGCCATTTTGGGCATCTATATTATTTGAATCTTTCGTCACCATGTAGTCATATATTAGAAATACTTTTCATTCCTTACTGTAAATTAGTTAAAATGTTAGTTTGCTTCCACTAGTAGATTCATTCATACTCGCCCAATTTGTTTTTATTGATAATAATATTTACAGAATCCGCAGCCCTAGTTTATTCGATAATGGTATCAGAAGGAATTTGTCTCTAAATTGAATCGCGAGATTGGAAACTTTCGATCTACGCTAGCTACTTAACTTCACTGATTAGTTTGCATAAATTCTGTGCCTAATGTTATAAAGTAATAACATATTATAGTCAGCATCCTGTGGCATGAATGAAAGTGTAAAAGAATGTGTTTGGATCAAGATAACTGGGATAACAATTTAATTTGGTTAATGACGATTTAGTTTCCCCACAAAGTTAGGAGTATATTTTGTAAAATTTAGTAGGAATGGCTATCTCTGTAATGTAAATTCTATTTATTATAAACAATTTTTGTTAACCTCAAAATATGGAGTTGTCATTCTGTTCAATGCCCCAGTTCCCGAGAGAGTACAAAAGTGGAAGAGAGGCTTAGGAGACAAGGGACCTAAGTCTCACATTTTATTTTGGAGCATTTAGACTGGTTTGCTTTCTCAACTGAATTAGCCGGTGGACGGGAGAACGGGTGGTGTTGAGAAGGGGCTTAAGTCAGTTTCGGAATTACATAATGGTTTTTAATATTTTATTTCTTCTCACCAAAACGGTGGGGAAGCTAATCTTCCCTTTAGTCCCGACGCAACAGCTATCACCTTCTCACACCCCATTCTCCGCGTCACAATGACGCCCGTTAATCGTGGGGCCAACCTTTACATTGACGCCCTGTACGGTTAGGGCCAACCTTTTAAAAAAAAAAAAACCAAATTTCGCGACCCTGGTAAAATTTCTATATATTGATTGTTTGTTAGAAGCTCCAAAATTGGCGCCCAAAAACTTATTTTGTTTTCACGTTAGAATCCGTCTTCCACTTTGTGCACTGGGGAAAAGGGAGCTTGAACACGAGTGAACTCTGTACATCATAGAATATCAAATTGGTTGAAGTCAGTCATCTCATATATATCATAAAACCCGAATTCCCGCAAAACTCCTTCCCTCTCCTCCTAAAACCCTCTTCGCCTGGAAGGATGGACCTGGGTGGCAGAAGCTGCATTCTGCAGGACGTGGCCAACAGCCGCTAAGCGAGAAGCCAGACGCGGCAGGTGGAGAAGATCCACCGATTGGAGCAACCTGCACGAGGTGATATTGTTCCAGCATTCTGTCAGAAATGTCGGTCTCTCTGGTTGTTTTTTTTTTTCTCCGAAAAACAACCGAGAAACGTTCATCAGGTTATGTTTTTTAAAATTTGTTATTTTTTTTTGTCATATATTTTTTTTTTAATTTTTGACTTACGCCGCCGCTTTGTCTGTAAATCACGGCTAAAAGTGACTCATAAGAATTCGGCAAAGCAGTTTATTTTTGGGCCGGCAAAATATTATTGTCACATCGAATGTGTTTTTGTTTGTCGGATCGAAAATGATTTTGTGGCACGTACGCTTTTTTTTTGTTCAGGCATTCTGGTTTGAGAGTTCGTCAAGTCGACAGTGCATTGAACTTTTGTTTACTTGGTCAAAGTGCATTCAACTCTGGTTGTTGAAATTAAAATAGGGCGGAGGCATTGACCTCTGTTATTCTAGTGTGCCTCGTGTATTTTCGAGATGGAATAACATTTTTTTTTATTTTGGAAAACTGGAATTACAGTTTAAATTGGAACAAGCATTTCGATTATTTAGGAGATATTACATCTCGACTTTGGAAAAAAGTGTCCTTTTGGAGGAAAAGCAAGGCAATAATAATTTTGGACAAATGATTGTCGACCGGTAGTGTCCTGTATCGATTCTTTTTTGGTGTTTTATGCTGAAAATAAAATCAATGGAAGACTTTGGAAGATTTTTTAGAAACTTGAGCAACTCTAAAATAATATAATTTGCGCGGATTCACTTGGGAATCTTGGATTTCTTTTGAAATTTTTCAGCACCACGTATAGGATGTGGACTGAAATATATTTGTGTGAGAATTAGAAGCTGAATCCTTTTTGTATTTTTTCAGTTTTATGAAGCTGTGCGCCGCAGAAAGCAGATGGTGTTCCGGTACGGAATGTCGCTGTGATTTCCCTGTACGAATTGACTCGAACGAATCCGTTGTTGGGCAGACGACATCCGCTGATCTGGACATCAGGAAAGAGCGCAGTCATCATAATTTATAACGAGGTTTTTGGTTTTTAAATTATACTTTGTTGTATGTATTCTCTCTTGCAACCTTTTGCGTAGAATTTTGGTAGCACGTTTTTTTTGGTTAGGGGCAGTCACCTGATCAAACTTTTCTTTTGTTGGTCAGTAGTAAAATATTATTTCGATATGGAGACTCTATATATTAATGAGGATATGGATTTGGAGCAGATAAAGTTAACCTTAAATAATGTAGGGCTCGTCCCGGAACGAGGAGGAGCATAACATAAGAAAGCAAGCTAAAATTTACAATTCGACAGTTAAATCTTTTGACAGACTGCTTGCACATTCTTCCACTCAATTTAGAAATCTTCCAACGTTAGTTAGACAGGAAAATGTTAAATCTACGGACGAGGTTCCGGAAAATAAAAAATTAAATACCAACTTTGTGGGTTTATCAGGTTTAAAAATTAGTTTCGACGGGTCCCATGAAATACATGATTTTGTTGATAAATTAGAAGCATTAGTGTATACTCGCGAAATTCCAGCGCGCACGTTACTTCGCTCTTTTGGCGATTTGTTATCGGGGATACCTCATGACTGGTACTGGCCACTCAAGGCAACTTTCAGAACCTGGGAGGATCTGAAAGAAGCTCTTGTAGCACGATTTGGTGTCAGCTCCTATCAGCGGGAAGTCCTGAAACAATTAAATGCACGTAGCCAAAAGGCTAACGAAACTATGGCGGATTATGTAAACGCGGTCCAAAAATTATCATCCAAATTAGCGATACCTTGGACCGAAGCTTTCATATTAGATCACGTGACGGAGAACGCCCGAGTAGAATACATTCCATTGCTGACTTCCGGCAATATTAATTCTTTGAACTCTTTGATGATTTTAAGTAAAAAGGTAGAGGAATTTCATTCGAAACCGCGCGGTGCAAACGGGCCCGCATTCGAAGCGAAAGTTAAGTGTGCTAGCTCCCCCATTCACAAAATTTCCGTAGTGGAGCAAACGTCTCCAACCGCTTCTGCTGCTACGAAATCTTATAATAGTAAATCTTTTAATAACAAAGGTCAGGTGAAGCCAAATAATAATTTTAATGTAGAAAATACTTTTAATGTACGAAATACGACATGCCTAAAATGTAAAAAGACAGGACATTACTATAGGAAGTGTCCCAACATTCCAGGGATAGTCTGCTTTAATTGTGGGAAAAAGCGGAATTTTGACACTGCGTTGTCAGTGTAAAAATCCTGGCCAAGGAGGTGGCAGGAATTCTAGTTCAAAAAACTAGTTTGGCACCGACGCCCTGCTGGTGCTAAGGTAGATTACACGGATCCAGTTGCCTGGAGAAAGCATCTAGATTTTGTGAAAAAATTTTATCTACAGCCAGCGTCGCGCCGGTGGTTTGTGCGAGGAACAATGATCTGCGCCCGTACATGCATTTTTATGTACGAAACCAGAAATTAACTGGATTGTTAGATACAGGAGCTTCCACATCCTGTATATCTGTCTCATATTTGAACCAGTCTTTTATGTCCAAATTTCCCATTACACCAAACGCCTCGTACATTACGACGGCAAATGGTAGTAAACAATCGACCACGGGCACAGTGAGATTGCCCATAACAGTGGACGAGGCTACCCATTATTTAGATTTTTTAATAATTACCAACTTGTACCCCGACATAATTTTAGGGGTAGATTTTTGGTTAAAATTCAATTTAGCGCCCGCATTGTTTAAGAATATTTTTGTGAAATCAAAAAATTCACTTGTCTCGCAAAACATTTCAGCTCTGACGTCACCTGAGTCCCTCAGCGGCTATGAAAGAGAGCAGCTGAACGCAGTGATTAGGGAGTTTGAAGAGATTTCATTCGAACGGCGAGGCTTGGGCAGGACTACTCTCGTGCAGCATCGCATAGAGACCACAGGACCCCCCATTAAGCAAAGGTACTACCCTCTGTCACCTGTTCGTCAGGCCCAGTTAGAAGCCGAGCTAGACGAGATGCTTAAGCTGGACGTTGTCGAGCCTTCGAAATCCTCCTGGTCAAATCCTGTTTTGTTAGTGCCGAAGAAAGACAATTCGGGTTAGATTTTGTTTGGACTCTAGAAAATTAAACTCAATGACGGTAAGAGATTCGTACCCTCTTCCTCATATAAATTCTATTTTACAAAACTTAAATGGGGCACGTTTTATTTCATCCGTGGATTTATCCAAGGCATTTTGGCAAATTGGCCTGGAGGAAAGCTCCAAAGAGAAGACCGCTTTTGTAGTACCACAAAGGGGCCTGTTTCAATTCAAGGTTCTGCCATTCGGTTTGAAGAATAGTTCATCCGAACAACAACGCTTAGCAGATAAGTTATTTGGCCCCAAGTTTGACAGGAACGTTCACGTTTTTGTGGACGACCTTTTGATTATTAGTCAGGACTTTGAATCACATTTGACCCTCTTGCGTAAAGTCATTAAGACACTTAAGGAGGCTAATTTAACAATTAACCTTGCCAAATCCGTATTTTGCAAGTCCGAACTTAAATATCTGGGATACGTCGTAGACGCCCACGGACTCAGAACGGACCCTCAGAAAAATTGAGGCCATTAAAAATTTCCCTACGCCAACTAGCGTGAAAACGCTACGTTCGGCGCTTGGTTTGTGTAGTTATTATCGCCGGTTCATTAATGACTATTCGTCCATAACCGCACCTCTTACGAAATTGACAAGCGTCAAAAAGGGAGTTAGTAATTTTGCATGGTCGGACGAAGCGGACGCCGCCTTTTCAAAGCTTAAACAAGCGCTGACCACGGCCCCAGTACTTAGAAACCCAGACTTTAGACTACCTTTCAATTTGCACACCGATGCGAGTGATGTCGCCATAGGTTCCTTTCTAGGGCAGGAGGAAGATGGCGCGGAATACGCGGTAGCTTACTATTCCAGGACGTTGACGAAGTGCGAGCGTAACTACTCTATATCTGAAAAAGAATTACTCGCAGTCCTAGAATCCGTTAGGCATTTTCGCCCATACATAGAGGCAGGCCATTTCACCGTATTTACCGATCATTCTAGTTTAAAATGGTTAATGTCATTACAGAATCCCTCAGGGAGGCTAGCACGATGGAGCACCGAACTCCTGCAATATTCTTTTGACGTTATACACAAAAAAGGAAAGCTGAATTCCGTACCCGACGCGTTATCCCGCGTTGAGATAGCCGCCCTAACTGATTTACAACAGATCCAGGATATGACTTATTTAGATTTATTTAGTAGGGTAAAATGTAGACCACGAGATTTTCCAAATTATGTCATAGAAAATGAGACGCTTTACCGATATGTGAAACCTGCTGATAGGTTGCATCAGGATAACGCTTGGAAGTTGGTAGTCCCTCTCGAAGACCGTATTCGATTAATTGAGGAAAACCACTCATCTCCTGAAGCTGCTCATATGGGCACATTTAAAACATATAAGAAGCTTCAAGCTCATTACTTTTGGACCAAAATGTTTAACGATGTCAGATCTTTTATAAATTCTTGCGAAAAATGTAAAGCTTATAAACATTGTCAAGATAAACCGTTAGGTCTGATGACCAATCCTAAAAGAGTAAGTAGACCCATGCAATGTCTATCCATCGACCTTATGGGGCCGTTCCCACGGTCATTGTGTCAGGTATATATTTACATTTTTTCCGTTTTGGACGTCTTTTCAAAATTTCTATGGCTTTTTCCCATAAAGAAATCTTCAGCAGATTTAGTTATAAAACATTTAGAAATCGATGTGTTTCTAAAACACGGCGTTCCAAGCACTATTATTACCGATAATGGTACGCAATTTACGTCTAAAAAATTCCGTGAATTAGTAGACAAATATGGGATACCTAATTTATTTTTTAATGCACTATACACGCCACAGAGCAACGTAGTAGAACGCTATCACAAAACGGTAGTAACGGCCGTAGCTATCCAGGTAGATAATGAACATAGAAACTGGTGTAAGACACTACCTTTGGTGACGAATGCTATAAATAATACAGTGAATTTGTCCACCCTGCAGACACCCTTTTTTATTTTTCATGGTAGAGAGCAAATTATGCATGGTACCTTGCATTATCCACAGAGTGAGAGAGCTTTAGAATTCTCGGACGTACAACTAGACAACACGGAACAATATGTAGAGAAACTTGCGGATTTAGACGGAATCTACACTTCCGTCCAACAAAATTTGTTTGAAGCATATAAGAGGAACGCGAAGCACTATAATTCAGGCCGGAAAGAGGTAGTTTATCGAGTCGGACAAATTGTCTGGAGAGTGAATTTTCCGTATTCAAAGAGTGTAGATTTCTTTAGTGCCAAACTAGCCCCCAAGTATGTAAAATCCATAGTAAAAAAAGTCATATCGCCTCTTATTTACACGCTAAACTGGAATGGATGGGAAAGTGGCTGGAAATTTTCATATCCGGCATATCGTTAAGGCAGAAGCATAACCTAGCTGTCAGGTGACAGAGAAGGCTGACAGCTGGTAAACAGTGGTCAGCTGATAATGTCATTCCGTATTGTCTGTTGACAATATTTGTTTACCTTAGGTCTTTGACATTCCGTCAACAGATGGCGCTGTTGTAGTTTCATTTTGACAGCTCGAAGCAGATTACTGTTTAATCAAAGCATTTCACTCGACATGCAAATAAACATTATTATTTAGCTTGTTTCGTTGACAATATGATCAACAAATCGTATTGATAGTAATAATTAGAAGTTTTAAGTAGTTTTAAGTTAGAGCCGGTGTTATTTTAGTGAAGTTATCCGCCTATACAGTTAGAAGCCAACTACGGAAACACCGAGAATGGCGGTTTACGTGACTTCTCTAACCTCAAGTTTAAGGAAGGAATTCGCATGGGATCCGGTCTTGAACATCAGAACGGAGGCGTAATAGCTAAACGAATCCAGTCTGCGAGTTCAAGTCATGATCAATGTGAAAATTTAAGTCACCAAAATCTGTTATCTCTCGGAGCTGTCACTTGTAAAAATTTGAATATGTCAATATATTAGGCCTTGTGCATATAGTTAGGAATGTTAAATGTTAATTCTTAGGAATAGGGAGTGGCACATAGGACATTATGGTAAGTTAGTTTGCCACAAGGCAGCATGTAAAAATAATAATGCAAATATTAGTTATAATAAATATTAGGTTAACTACTAGAGAAGTTGACGGAATGGAACCTGAAAGGTTTATTCAGGTGATAGTCGCATTATCTAGGATTGGTGAGGGATTCACTTTTATTCCTGTTGCAGGGGAAAGGGAAAGTTATTTTCAACCTAGGAGAGGTTGAACACAGTATTCGGTGTCTTAGGGTCTCGTTAATTGTTTGAATATAACGAGGCAGGATGAAGTTAGAAAGTCTCTGAAGCTGACGAGCGGAGGAGAGTTAGTTTTCTGTATTGAGAACGCATGATTTGGTTAGAGAAAAGTTGTTCCCAAATTTTGATCTGTGCCTGCTTTCTAGGTCAATATATTGGAGGAGTCTACGATTAAGTAGAGACACAGAATGAGTTGATTTTTTTTACAGACACCAGAAGCGAGACGAATGAAATCGAGACCAGCCTGTTACCATTATGGGCGAGCGCATACGCGAGGAAAAAAAATAGTAGTTTTAAGCGCAGAGTAACTTGTATCTAACATAAAGATTCACGGAAGTGATTCCATTCAAGAATACATCTGATTTTATTGTTCTACACCGCATTTGGATAAGCGAGCCTTATGAAATGCATAAAACGATCACTGCATCGATAAGTTTTTATTTTTATTTATTTCAAGTTTGGTGCTCAATGCGGAGAAGATCTGTGTCATGTTTTTTTAAATCTTGTCACCAAGGCGATCGTAATCTTCAAACGCATTAAGCGTGAAAACTATATTATTATATAGTAGTGCATTTATGTAGGAGTAGTTACTAGTTACATAGAGTTAACCATGAGATGCCATGTTTGCTTTTTTTTTGCTTCCAGAGCTTATTATGTTTCAGATCAGCTGGTACTACCCTAATACCCGCCCTGTATTCCTCACCTGAAATGAATGGCGCAATCCATGGCGGAATTGATCAGATTTCTGTGCATTAGATTTGGTTCAAATCAATCTTATCCTAGTCAACTCTGTTGAAGAGCCATTAAATTCTTTTCGTTCTCTCAGGAGAAGGGGGGTACTGTGACGTTACAATTAAGCGTCACAGCGCGAATGCGCATTAGACAAGTACTGCAAATTTATTCGAACACAATATCTATATTTTTATTTTTTTTTGTCCATAACTTACTTGCACTGGCAATACCAGTCGCTAAGGATATTTGCTTTTTTTCGCCTCGGACGGCGGTACAAACATGGCGCCGCGGGAGAAATACCCGACACCGCCATATCCAGTATAAAATTAAACTGTGACTTAGTGAGAAAAGGATTCGTCTAGCGACGTAAGTACCTTGTATTATCATATTCATACAGAAAACACAGAAATCTGCAATCCGTCATGCTAATTGTGACATTCTTTGACAGGAATCCTTTTTTTCTTCTTTTTTCTATTTATCCCCTATTTATTTTATTTATATTACATTGGCTGCCTCGCCATTGTATTAATGAGGCAGCTACTATTTATGCACAACAATGCAATTTGATATTCGGCCATTAAGACGATGAAAAAAAAAAAGGGAATATCTCCACTGGGAGATATTCTAAGATTCAACAAGCACTATTCTGTATATACTGTCATGAGGAGCTCAACTCGGACTCCGATGCAAACAGGATTCATCATGCAATCCCCCTGATGATCTGAACGCCTCATGGACCTTGGATGCAAGCAACTATCAGCGAGAGATGCTTTCGCTGAACCCCCATCACAGCCACACGCGGGGTAGATGTAAAGGATCAATCGGATTATCGAAGATTAATGCCACCAACAGGATTCATCTGCCACGCATTGAAGCATCGGTCTGCGACATTTCGGCCATTTTGGGCATCTATATTATTTGAATCTTTCGTCACCATGTAGTCATATATTAGAAATACTTTTCATTCCTTTACTGTAAATTAGTTAAAATGTTAGTTTGCTTCCACTAGTAGATTTCATTCATACTCGCCCAATTTGTTTTTTATTGATAATAATATTTACAGAATCCGCAGCCCTAGTTTATTCGATAATGGTATCAGAAGGAATTTGTCTCTAAATTGAATCGCGAGATTGGAAACTTTCCGATCTACGCTAGCTACTTAACTTCACTGATTAGTTTGCATAAATTCTGTGCCTAATGTTATAAAGTACAAAAGTGGAAGAGAGGCTTAGGAGACAAGAAGGGACCTAAGTCTCACATTTTATTTTGGAGCATTTAGACTGGTTTGCTTTCTCAACTGAATTAGCCGGTGGACGGGAGAACGGGTGGTGTTGAGAAGGGGCTTAAGTCAGTTTCGGAATTACATAATGGTTTTTAATATTTTATTTCTTCTCACCAAAACGGTGGGGAAGCTAATCTTCCCTTTAGTCCCGACGCAACAGCTATCACCTTATGTCAAATAACTAATTTTTCAATATTCTTCTACCGCCCTAAAAGAAAAAAAAAAATTTGGGACAACTCCGTCCTAATTTCGTTCATTTGGGAAAGTGGAAAATAATTGGTACTAAGTGAAATTTTAACTCCAAACCTAAAAGCTGTTCGATTTTAGTAGTGCGCGTATCATCATAAACAAATTGTTTTTTATTTGAATGTTTGTACTTCTCGATAATTCATGATAATATTACTTGTTGTTTTAAAAGCGATTAATGTTCACGTATTTGTTTACTGATATTTAATCTAATTAAAAGTTCTTCCGTTTAAATAAGGAGTCTGTATTAAGTATTTTCAGTTACATCATTTAGAATTTTTTTAGAAAATCATAGGAGAATTTAGTGATTGTTTACCTTACCAGAGCATGAGCGTATATTATTTTATCTAATTTTTTGATTAAATGATGCTATATAATTGTATTTAAAAATTATAATAAATATTGCTATTTTAAAATGACTTAGGTATCTACTGTCATCCGACGAAGGCGTTTCTGGATGGCTTAAGGCCATAGAACTTCGTATGCTCCTGAGAGCCTTAACCACGCTTGCTATTTTACAAAGGCATCAGGTTCATCGGCGTCCTGGTCGTCCCACTGGTTGACATTTCGTCGGCAGGTTTGCGGTCAGAGACTGCGGGGACGTGACTTGACTTGGGCGGATGCAACGGGAGCTGGCGGCCGAATCTCGCCTTGCGCCTGGCAGGCCAGTTTGTGGGATTACCATTATGCATTCACATAGGTGAGCGGAATGGTATGATGATGATGATTTTAAAAAGAATTATTGTCGGAAAAAGCGAAGTAACATTTTGAAATTTTTGTATACGGGATTTTTTGCGCAAAAAAAGATTATTTCGAAATTAAATCCTGCTATGTGAAAACGCAGATTTTAGAAAGCAGTAAGTATTTGTATAATTAGCGTGAGTTATACATTCCTAATTAGCTTTATTCTCTCTGATGTGTTTCTAGATAAACTTAATGGTCTATGTGCTTCCAGATTGAGGGAATTCTGCGCTGACAAGTTGAAGTAAATAAAGTGTGTGCTTTGTATTTTTAAACTTTTTTGTGTCTTGGGAAGACATTTAGAGGTTTAGTTAAATTCGTTCCTACACCTCATGATTAAAGTGGCTGCTCCAGATTATGTAAAGTGCTCAAATGAGATTAAGAAATCAACTTGATACAAACTTTGATAGAGCGATAAATTTTGCTGCAAACTGGCTTCGGATGTGAAATGATGGTAAAGTCAGAATGCAGACTTTCCTAATGTCAGTCCATGTCATGAGTTTATCACAGTAACTTGATTTTTAAAATCTGCGTTTTCAATGAACTGCCAACGCTGAAAATTTGACTCAATGCCCAAAAAGAAAAGGGCTGTCAAATTAAAAACATATAAATTTGGTTTTTAAAAAACAACTACAAAACACGTGATTATATATTAATTGGGGTCT
>JAGVSP010002108.1:0-97858 GCA_022494985.1 Micrasema minimum | reverse complement strand
CCGCCTTATTCAATATTTAAATTCTATCATACCCACGGCTCTCTCGTGTCAAATGAAAGTCGACAAAAAACCACGCTTCAGCTGCGCCATATTTAAAAAAATAATGTTTAACCATCTGATTTTATTGTGCAAAATGATTTATTGGAGTATGAAATCAATTCATGATGCATCTTATAAATTATCTATGCAAATCATACCACAGCGCGCTGCAACCAACTTTTCAATGCCTCATTTTGACTCTTTGAAGATAGCAAAATCCGTGAACAAAGAATTGTCGCCATATTTCTCGCATGGCCAATGAACCGTTTCCGCCCAGTGAATTGTTCTTCTGGTTCTCCCGCCCCCTCCCTCTATCCACCACCCCACCCCCTGTGGCCATCAGCTGCTCGGGTGGCGAAAGTAAAAATTATATCCGACATTAGGAAATCCGTCCCGTTCTTTATGGCATACGTATTCTCGGCGAGTCGACTGTGTCTTCAGCTTCCAATATAAAATAACGCCTGGTGGAGGGATGACAACGCAAGAAAACAAGTCAAGTATTTTGTGAAATTCTGCTGAAAACAAACACGGTATATTTATTTTGGTAAAAGTTAATTGTTAACAGTTGAACATATAATTTTTTTTTTTTTTTAATTTGAAAAATGTAACGTGAAACAATAAAAATAATACAATGTGTACAATTTGACATCTCAACCGAGACGAGAAGTTTGGAAAGGGAATATGGATATCTAGGCGTTTACAGGGGCCATGACATGACAGATCATGATCATGATCCTATTAAATAATTGTCATAAGCCCTGTAAACCCCTAGATATCCATATTCCCTTCCAAACTTCTCGTCTCTGTTGAAATGTCAAATTGTAATTATTAGCCCGTAATGGGTGAAATCCATTTTTTGTCTACAAGTATTTGGCCACACTCAAAATATTGTTTACACACCGCTTTCAAACTAGTATTCTGCATAATAAATAAAAACATTTTTATAGTTTGTCGAACTTATTACAATTTTAGTCAAATTAAAAAAACGAAAATTGTGTCAATTTATTCTTACTTACAAATAATTAATTATAATTTTTTCGTTTTTATTTTTTTTATAGGAAATATATGCAATCTTATGATTTTCACGCATATTTTAATATGTAATATTCTATTCCCGGTGAGAACACAAAAATATAAAAAAAGTGATTTTTCTCAAGCCTGGGTGTTTGTGACGTTGTCTCCTCTGTAATTGGGCCTCCTGGCCTGTTGAGGTGGTTAAATAAAAAATAAAATAAAATAAATACTATTTTATATGAAGCGTAAGCGGGTTGTGCTTGAAAATGAACGTGGCAGATACGAGCCTGGGATCTCTAGACTCAAAGACCGCGATTTTACCTCTGTACTACCACTCGACTCTTGGATTTTAATTTTACGCAAGAATTAAAAAAAAATCAATTAACAGCTAAAAAATCCCTAATAAATTGGCATTGAATGCGTAAATTAAGAAATTGAGTGAGTTGACAGTAACTTATGACTACTAGTACAAGTATTTTCCCTTATCTGTACCCAATGATGCATAGGGCACTGCATCGGTACATGTGTAACTTAAAAATTAAAGTATACGAATTTTGTGACTTATTACACTTTGGCTTGAATCCGTTTATTTCGAGGCGCGAAAGCTCCCGGGAACAGATTCATAGTCGAACCTATATTCCCTCGATCCTAGGCTAATTCCGCACTCTGTTGTCTTCCTTCTCTCCCCTAACTCAAACACAAACACACACTCACATTTCACTGTTTACATGCACGATTCACCATATGTCTTCTGTAACATTTACAGCGAATCGGCACGCAAAATTTTGTTTCAAAGTAAAAAATAAAAACGAGCTTTTTGCTAATTAACTAATTTGTCTATTGAAAAAATCACAGAGCACATACAGGCGTGACTAACAAAAAAATAAGTTAAGATCGCGCTGCAGTTCCGCATGCCAATTCGCTAAAGTGATGTCAAATTACAGAAAAAAGTGAATATATCTGTTACGCCCTTCATTTTAAATTATAATTTCCAAGTACTTTTTACACTGAAGGTACATGTTACAACTTTTCGAAGTTTTGTCAATAAATCCGGAATCATTATCATCATCATACCATTTCCGCTCCCTATGTGGAGCATATGGATTCCACAAACTGTCCCAAGCCAAGCGATTGGCCGCCAGTTCCACGTCCCGCAGCTCTGACGCAAATTGCCGACGCACCCGAGAATCTGGATACCATTTCGAAAACATCAAAACATCTGAAGCTGGCGTCAGGTGCAGCCTTAATTTTAAATTAATATCAACGGTGGAAAGTACTTAGCGACATAATGTGTGCAAGGGAAAATGATACCAAACGACATAGTAATATCGTGTCACTTGGTATCATTTTACAGGAGTTATGTCGCTTAGTGACTTTTTCCTTTTCACCGTCGATATGGAAGCGGTGAGTGTATTAACCCTTAAAGTACAGTGTTTGAAACGATAACCTCAGGTTACCCTTACAAAATGTTTATTCATGACTTTTACAATTGTATTTTACTCTAATTTTTTTTTATCAGCGTGTAGTTAGTATCTCTGTCTGTCATAAGAACTCATTATTATTTTTTTAAAGCTAAAACACGCATTAAAAAAAATTATAAAGTCCTCTGTTTACTGCAAAATGCACGATGTTCGTATGAAATTTCTGAAATATGCAGGTAAAAAATATTTTTTAAGTAATTACCTACAATTCTGAAATGTATCAAATATTTTTTTTTCCGGTGAAAAAAGGTTTGATTGAAGATTAACAAAAATTTCCAATTTGTCAATAAAATCTATTGGACATGGCGTATTTACAATCAAATGCACTTTCCCAGCAATTTAAGAGCAGTAGAATGCAGTTTAAGCTACGACTGCATTACGCTGGTTCCAAGTTTTCTCATTTCGGTTCACCTGAATCCACTCACATCTTCAACTCTGAAAGCTCTAGGATTAGATTTGACGCTGCGAATATATTAAATCGCTTGTTTACAAAGTTAAAAGCAAACTTTCAATTTATTAGAGCACTGTTCTAGATTCCCAATTGGATGAATTCAAGTTGAGTTAAACGAATTTATTGAATGTACGTTGTAAGAAAACCGATATCAGATTTACAAAAATAGTTTAATGGATCATTAAGTATTATTTTTATTTTAAAATTTATTTTATTACATTTGGTATATTAACAGAAAACAATAACACATTAATATCATTGAGTGAAAAAAGTTCCATAACAGGTTTTCATATAGTTATTTTTAACAGCAGCCAAAGATGCTTACTCGACAAAGATTTATTCCAAAAATGAAAAATATTCATAGCCCTATCACTAAAAAAATTAATACAAACACAACAGCCTTTGAAATATTGGCAAAATCAAAACAATATTTTAATAATTAAATTCACAAATAATATAAGATTATAACAACATTTTAAATGTGTACAAATACTAGTAAAAAAATTACTGGATTATACCCATGCTGGGCTAATATCAGATATTATTAATATCACAACAGAGACAGAGAAACTCTGGAAACGAATGTGAATTCTCTAGGCGTTTACAGGGCTTATGACCTGTCATTGGCTGGGTTAAGTGGCCACTTGATGTATTACAACATTCCCCATTTCACCCATCATGTGTCTCTCCAAAAAAAATAATACACAAATTAAAATTGGAGAGACATCTTCAGGCGTCTTCTAGTAAGTAAATAAGTTCGGATGAGCCTTACCTACACTAATAAAGATTGAAAGCCAATAATGCTTAACAATCTTCTCAACAATTCACTTGTAATGTAATATTACGAACGCTAGTTCAATATTGTATACAAGTTTAAAAAAATTGACATATATGGTTATCAGATGATCTTGTCATCTGTTGAAAAGATTGTTAAGCTATCTTCTCAACAGATGACACCAGCATAGAAAATTTCTGTATTGCGGAACAAAGTAGACGAGTTCAGTATTTAGTAGTTCCAAAATTTGTCATAATATGGTTATCAGATGTTGGGCGGAATAGGGAATGTTGTAATACATCAAGTGGCCACTTAACCCAGCCAATGACAAGTCATAAGCCCTGTAACGCCTAGAAAATCCTCATTCGTTCCCAGAGTTTCTCTGTCTCTGTTGGGATATCAATAATATCTAATATTAAATTTATTCTGTCGGTCGTCATTATTGGTTATTTTCGTAGTATTTTGTTAATTTTATTTATCGCTCTATTTCGAAATTAGAGCAGAATGCAAGGCTGAGTGAGATAAGCATTATCGACAAAATTAAGAAAGGTCTTTTACGTTGGTTCGGTCATGTAGAGCGAATGGATGATGAAAGAACGGCTAAAAAAATATATGATGCGACTGTGCCTGGCACGACAAAGACATGGCATAATGAAGTAAAACAAGTGCTTGAAGGTGGGCATGTAAGAAGTCGGAATAATCGACGTGCGTGCATGAGAAGATGTATGAATGTGGAGGAAGCAAGAGAAGTATGCCAGGACAGAGTGGTGTGGCGTTCTATCCTCTCTGCCTAGCCCTACGGGAAAATGGCGTGATGGTTAGTTAGTTAGTTAATCTTATTTATCGCTCCATTTCCATAGAGAGGCGCGTTCTACATTTAAGACAGAAGTATCGCAATTTAAATAAAGTAACACTTATCAAAGAGCTTAAAGTTCGCGTCACGTATATTAATATCCAGCTGCCGTGTTCAGGTGAGAGGGTGTAACACACAATAGGAGCAAGTTCCTTCCTGGTCGTACTCTCAAGCAGATGTCCGTGAGAGGCGCGAAGTATTCTTATAAACAAGTCTGCAGTGTTCCGGAACTGTTATATGGATCCGCGGCAGTACAAAACTTCGTCTGCGCTAGGAAAGTTGCTAAACGTAATAATAACTAAACTTCCTCCTCCCCTGGGCAAGAAATTTCCCGCCAAAGCGATGACCGTCACAAATTTCATCAAATATGAAGTGGCAGATGAAACAGGGCGCCTAGCATATCAGGTTTAATGCGAAACGTTTTAAATTGTAGATTTAAGCTAATCTTTCTTTTATGTTCGAAGCACAAACTTTGTAAATCATTTTATTAACTTGATTAAATAAATCAAATAAAAAACTCAGTCTTTATTTTATACACTTGGCCAACTAGTTTCGACCTACTGGTTCCGACACACTCCAGGACACCTAGTGATTAATTTCTCAATCATAGCTTTAAATATAACGTGTACATAGTTTAAAATTACCTTTGTTAAATAAAACAACCTGCGTACGTAAGTAACACCTTTTATTTACAATACAATACTTAAACTCAGTCAATAAAGTGACGAGATGGTATTTAACCATTCAAATACCATCTCGCCACAGTGGTCGACAATCCTCAGGGCTACTTATCAACTAAAAACTGAACTGTAAAAATTACACAGAATAAGTACCTAATAAGTGGGTGTGTGGCTACGGATGTAGGGATATTTGGGGGGGTGGGTAGTTGAGAAGGGATGGAAAAAGATGTTAAACATAGGGCTATTACTTAAATTTAATTGGATATTAATTATATTTAAAATTCATTTTACAGCTTTTTTTATTTCTGAAATTTCTAAAATATTGAGAATATTTCCTCTTTTATTTGCATGTAGAATTTTTATTCCGTCTTCAAAATTAGAGGAATGATTATGTGAAATTATGTGTTCAGCAAATTCAGAAAAAATGTTATTATTAAGGCATCTCATGTGTTCCTTTATTCTAATGTTCGTGAAGTTTTGCCTATATAAAAAGCAGAACAATCATGGCATGTTAATTTATATATACCTGATTTATTTAATACATCTACTTTATCTTTTGTATTATTCAAAATTTAACTTTGACTTAAGAACCAAAATTGGCAGTACACAACGGAGTTTTGGTACCAACCCTTATGTATGGTAGTGAAGCGTGGTGTTGGAAAAAGAAGGATGAAAGTAGACCGAATGCTGTTGAAATGCGATCTCTCAGGCGAATGTGTGGCAAGACTATGTATGATAGGTGTACAAATGTCGAAATTAGAGCAGAGTGCAAGGCTGAGATAGGCATTATCGACAAAATTAAGAAAGAGCTTTTACGATGGTTTGGTCATGTGGAGCGAATAAGTGATGAAAGAACGGCTAAAAAATGTTTAAATGCAAGTGCGCCTGGATGTAGAAGCCGCGGAAGGACGAGAAAGACATGGCTTGACCGAGTACGTCAAGTACATGAAAGTGGTCATGTGAAAAGTCGGAATAATCGGCGTATGTGCATGAGAAGATGTATGAATGTAGAGAAAGCAAAGGAAGTCTGTCAAGACAGAGTGGTATGGCGTTCTATCCTCTCTGCCTACCCCTACGGGGAAATAACGTGTTGGTTAGTTAGTTAGTTAACTTTGATTTAATCAAGCAAATCTTTCTATTTTGGGGCATTATTTTTCTGGTACAGTTATTCATCGAATTTAGCTGTACCAGAAAGCAGGAAACAAATTGTGCTGGAGTGGGATTTGAGCCTAGAGATTTCAAATAGACCACAACCCAGTTCGGTAGGTAAGCGCCATTCATTTTATGCCGCTAACAATCAGTTACAAATCCCATAAAACGCTTCGCATTGGACCCAATATGCTAAGCATCCGGTATCGAAAGTTTTGCGGGAACTTTTACCTCTGACCGCTGCGCTGTGCTGCGCTCCTGAGCGCAGGAAAATTACGCCATTAATAATTACTAATAAGTTTAAATAATAAACACCTCTAACAATTTATTTTACAATGCATTCAATAAGTTATCTCTACTGCACGTCTCAGCTACGGAGCGTAGACCTGACTGAACACGACAAACGGATGTGAGCAAACTTATGGTTTACGTCGGTAGCAAAAATGCATTGACAATGGCAATGATGGTACGATTGATACCAGACAAAATCTGTAGTTATTTATTTATTTATTTGATCTAAAGTAGTTGCTTTGGCCATCATTGATACTCTCTGGTATAGGTAGTTCGAATTCCTCCCAAAATGTATTTCCTACCTTCACCCATTCCATTCCGTTTTGTCACCTGTTTTCCAACTAAAATTCAGTCTCGAATATTCGCTCAGCGCAGCAACATTGACCTCGCAACATCCGTCCTTCTCGTGAACCTGATCTTCCTTCGTTCTCTCCATCCTCGTTATACCCTCGTGATACTCGCCATCCATCTCCAAGCTTCCCAGATTCCAACTCCCGAAACCCCTCGACCAAAAGTGAGTAAAGTGTGCTGTGCCCCTCGTTTGTGTCCCGCCACGCCAGTTCGACGTGGTGTTTCAGGGTATTCCAGGATACTTCGCCCTTCCTGGTGGTCCTTCAGCTTCATATCCCGCCCTTGTTGAGTCCAGCTCTGGTAAGTCCTCTTCCATTTTCCGATCCTCGTTCGGACGAAGTTACCAGAGAGTCTCAACGTGGCGGATCCAGTAGTACATACCTAATTTTTTATGTAGAATCACTTTATTATTTTGTGCAAATAGAAAAACCTTAAGCATACTTATTTATTATTACTTGCAATATATTTTCTTAATCTAGCCTTAAATACAGACACTTTTTTTATTTTTTTTATCTCCTCTGGTATTTCTTTTTCTAACATTTCAACTGCTAGGTGCATTAACGAATTTTGTGACTTGGATTTTTTTACGAAACGGTAGCCTCAGTCTTTCTCTATTTCTGGTTTCATGGCCATGTTCCGCTCTTCCTTTTCGGTGACGTCATGACACATGACACGGTGAAAAGTCATATTCATTTCGACTTTTTTGTCACCACAGTTTTCATACACATAGGTGGGTAGGTACTTATAATTTGGAAATGATTCCTGGAAACTATTTTATTTTTACTTTAGTAACAATATTAAGCTTAAGATTTTATTTATTCGTTCTACATTTTATTACGTACAAATAATATGAGTTTTTTCTGTAAAGAGTTTTGAAGAGTATTGCGAAACTTATTATTTAACTAATTCGTTAAAACGTTGTTTTACATACCCACCTGTATCAATTTGGAAATGGAACCTTTATAATAGTAAACTAATCAATACTAAAAATAATTAATCATCAGTTGTTGCTAAACTATTCTGTTAATCTTATGCAAAATCAAGAAAATTTTGATCTAGGGATTTAAAAAACTGCCCTTATATACTCCCTAGTTAGATACACCCATAGTTTTGACATAAACTACTGCCAACACTTTCCCTTATCCACAATTAGTGGTGCGTTGTGCACTGCATTCAATTCAAACAATCATTTTTCACTGTAAAAACCACTTGCAGTGGATCGTGATTATATTTTTTACGTTTAATCGCCCACATTTTCAGACTTATTTCACAGATTGTCATAAATATACATGTTTGTACAACACCTAGATATATAATACTTCTTGGTTATATTTTTTGAGTTAGTACTTTATGATCACCGAAGTCATAAAATTCATTAGCGGTGGTGGGTGGCTAATATTTATCATAATGTTTTCCGTTTTGTATTTGTTTTTGTATTAACAATCAAAATATTTGTTAGCTACACGAAAATGCATGACTCATTGTCACGTTCCGCCTGAGCCGAGTGTGCAAGCGAGAGCGCGGAACAAGCGATAGAGAGGCACAATCGGCCTAAGCGTTCGGTTTGTGACGCATCCATCTCTCTTTCACTCCATCGGCCGATGCGTCTGAGTAGAAGGGAGACAGCAGCAGCACACAAGCTACAAAGTGAAAGTGAAATTGACATCCACCAAATGAAATGAAATCACCAAATTATGCACTTCCAGACCAAGTAAATATGTTTTCGGTAGTACCAGACCGATCCTTCAATGATAATAATGATAATTTAGTAATAATAATTCAATTCAATTCATAAGAGTATGCTATTTTTCATCAATGTTTTCTTAAGACGTTATCACGTAAAATTATCGTCCGTAAACCGACTTTACAGACAACCAAAAGTTTTTTTTACCAAGCAACTAAAAATGGTATAAAAATAGGAAAACGTGGTTTTATTTGAAGAAGAAGGTTCTATATTCTATAGGATTCGGTAAGTACTTCCACGTCCTACTATAAATCCTTAATGGGAATCTCGGATCGACTGCATTAGTCCTTCATCCCATGAATTGCATTTATTGGCCGATTTTACGTTTCATAAATTATGATGGTAAAATCATGTTCGTAGTAGCTACAGATTAAGGCTACTTATAGGCATAGAAAACAAAAGGTAAAAAAATAAAAGTAAAGACATTTTAATTATGGTAGAAATTTAATAAGACAATGTTAAAGATATCAATTACGTTACTTACCCCATAATAGCAATTGTTACTTATAACGATTGTTATAAGTATCTACCTAACGCTTGCTATTTATTTACAAATAAGGATTTGTATAAAACAATACAAAGACGCTTTTGGGAGGCAATATTTTCCATTACAAGAGTATAAATCGTAAATACATACATACCTAGAATCCTGGTAAACGATAATACATATTATTCTCTGTATTTAGTTGTTTTCTCATAAGTATTCAATTGTTTTCATTACATAATGATTGGTTTATTAAGAAAAAAGTAGCGCAACTAATCAGTCTATTAGGAATGGGAGACAGAAATGATACGCCTAATCACAAATTTTGTAACTTCTCAAGTCTAGGACCGATTTTGATATTGATTTGATTACTTAAGCTTATCAGAGTCTGGACGAGGCATTAATATAATATTACTTAGACTGTAGTATATTATTTAAATTTGAAATTTACATAAATTTATATGTATTCTAGCTAAATTACTTATAAAGTTAATAATTGCTTTTGGAAGATAAGTTGGAAAATGATAAACTAGTGTAATTAGTTTATTGAGAAATTAAATTATTTAGGTTGACAAATAACTTTAAGTGTCACGATAATCTTTATAAAATGAAATCTAGGGTGTGTTGATAAAACTTAATTGGTGTAAAAGTCAGAGAAACGTCCCTTTTGATTATCTAGAAGAGCAATAAATCCTTTCCACTGGAATAAATTCAATTAAGGCTACAGTAAATCCTAACTAACTAACTAACTAACCATCACGCCATTTCCCCGAAAGGGTTAGGCAGAGAGGATAGAACGCCACACCACTCTGTCCTGGCACACTTCTCTTGCTCCCTACACATTCATACATCTTCTCATGCACGCACGTCGATTATTCCGACTTCTTACATGCCCACTTTCAAGCACTTGTTTTAATTGATCATGCCATGTCTTTCTCGGCCTTCCTCAATTTTTACATCCAGGCACAGTCGCATCATATATTTTTTTAGCCGTTCTTTCATCATCCATCCGCTCTACATGACCGAACCATCGTAAAAGACCTTTTCTTAATTTTGTCGATAATGCTTATCTCAGCCTTGCACTCTGCTCTAATTTCGACATTTGTACACCTGTCATACATAGTCTTACCACACATTCGCCTGAGAGATCGCATTTCAACTACTTTCATCTTTCTTTTTCCAACACCACGCTTCACTACCGTACATAAATCCAATCGTAATAAATACGTAAATCCAATCGTGAAATGTTGGCAAAGTGAAACATCTCCTCCCACGTCAGGCCCGCATCCATCAGCTCCGACGATCTGTCTGCTGGCTTGTGATAGGGTCTCCTGGAGGGATCTAGTGATGTCCACATGCTCCACAAAGCAGTGAACGGGTGAAAGAAGAAGAAGTAAAAATTGTTAAATTAGATTTTAGTTCGCGTCGGCGTCGTAGCATAGTAGTACCGCATTTGGCTACCGTGCATGAGTTCGCGGGTTCGATTCCCGTAGGCGGTCAACACGAAATATTTATTTACATGTGATTTTAATATGAATAAACCACATTTTGAGTGTGTCCAAATACTTGTAGACAAAAACTGGATTTCACCATTACGGGCTAATAATTACAATTTGACATCTCAACCGAGACGAGAAATTTGGAAGGAAGTATGGATATCTAGGCGTTTACAGGGCTTTATGACCTGTCATTGGCTGGGTTAAGTGACCACTTGATGTATTACAACATTCACCTTTACAAGATTCATCTTCAGGCGTTTCCTAGTAGGTGATATAATTCGGTAGAATCTCACTTGCAATCATAAAGGTTTCTGCTAAAACGCTTAGCAATTTTCTCAATGGATGACAGAGATGGGTTCACATGTGAAGCGTCGCGCCATTTTACTGTATATTGGCAGATATGGATATCAAATACTAGGTGTAATGGGAAACGTTGTAATACATCAAGTGGCCAATTAACCCAGCCAATGACAGGTCATAAGCCCTGTAAACGCCTAGATATCCATACTCCCTTCCAAATTTCTCGTCTCTGTTGAGATGTCAAATTGTTAATATAAATATTTCATGTGTGACGCCTTGGACAAGTTCTGAAGCGTAAGACTTATCTTATCTTGCTTATCTTGCAGGTTAAAATCCACTAGGTGTACCAGTGCCCTGTGCACCATTGGGTGCGGATATAGGGAAGAAGAAGAAGAAATTGAAATTTGATTGAAGTAGATATCTGGTACAAATGGAGTGCCCTATGAACTTGCAAAGGGGAACGAATGAGGTATCTGATTCTTGAACGCTAAGCTAAGCACATAGTTTAAGGATGAGCAATTATTAATTCTCGTTCCATTATTTGTGTTCCATCATCCATTCAGCGCAGTACAAGAAAATCATATAAATAAAAATCATTTCTGCTCCATACATTATTTCTGGTATACAGGGTGTAACAAAACTCGATGTACAAGCGGGAAACCAGTGAATCAACATCATATTTGGAGTCGATTTTGTAGAATATTTTTTTTTGTTTTGACCCTTAGTTTTCGAGAAAATTGAGTACGAAGTTGATTTTTTTTTCGATTTTTTTTGCAAATTGTTATCAAATATCATGTATTTAGTCAAATTCATTATATTAATAAAGAAAACAAAATTAAAAAACGCGTACAATTTTGAGCATTTTTACATAATCTCCCATACTTATGAATACTTTTGTGAGAATTTTTTTATTTTTATTTCAAGCTCAGATTAAAA
The DNA here is from genome assembly GCA_022494985.1 of Micrasema minimum. Taxonomy (NCBI): domain Eukaryota; kingdom Metazoa; phylum Arthropoda; class Insecta; order Trichoptera; family Brachycentridae; genus Micrasema; species Micrasema minimum. The sequence continues at coordinate 85,811 of JAGVSP010002108.1, read as the reverse complement.
AGTTAAATTACACAATCGTCTCCAAATACGATGTAGATTGACCAGTTTTCGGGTTGTACTACGAGTTTTGTTACTCCCTGTATAACGCAGAAAAGGGAGCAAAGAATGAATGAGGAATTTCATAATTGATATCTCAAAAGAGACGTAAAATTTGGAAACGATTATGGTGTCCATAAGTATGCTGACACTTCCTAAATGTTGTAAAGGAATTTTCTTTCTAAAATTTCTGCTTAAGATTCTAGACATAGAAAAATTGGACTTCGTACAAAAGGTTTTCCTGAGACTGACTTTGTCTAACTGTGTCAAGGTGTTTTTATCTAGATATTACATAGTACAAAAATAAGCCAAAAGGAAAAGTTGCAAAAATGTTTAACAAAAGATACGAATTTATTTTCATATTATATTTGAGAAATAAAATGCGTAGATTTGATACATTTTCCTTGGAAAGTTTAATCCAGAAATTGTAAATCAAATTTATCGTTTTCGGAAACATAAAAAGTAACGATTCGAAGAATATTTTATTATTATTTTTATTTTAACAGTATAACCTCTTGGTTATTTATTACTTTATAAGAAAAAAATATTTAAAAAATTCATGTTTAACAGGGAAAAATAAATTTTATTCGGAGTAAGTTGTGCTTAGTAAATGTAGGTAGGAACTCAATTTTTTTATAATTTCTAATTCTGCTTCATAATATATTTTTAGCGTTAGAAAAACCTCTACAATCATCATCATCATTCCATATCTACTCCCTATGTGGAGCATACGGGTTCCACAAACTGCATCCAAGCCAAGCGATCGGCCGCCAGTTCCGGTGCATCAAGTCTGGTCTGGTAAATTTGCTAATTATTTTTATAAATCTTCTGCTAAAAGTGCTTCGAAAATGTAATGATACCTGTAAACAGTACAAGTGCGCTGGTTTATTTTTTTCAACTAAAAGCTACTCTAGTCGGGTTTAATTAAAAACTCTTTTAATCCAAGTGCAGAAAAAAAATAGTAAATCCCATCGGGTTTCAAGAATCAAAGGATGTTCATTTCCTTGTTCCTTGAAGTCTGCTAAACCTGGAAGTAATTAGTTGTTGTCTGGAGCAGTTCTGTGCAGAGGTGCGTCAGACGCTAATTTCTCGCGACAAATGTGGAATTAATTAAAAAACTTACGCCTAGAACCTGAGCTTATAAGCTCGCAGAAAGTTGGCGCGATGCAATAAAGTCCAACTAGTAAAGAACTTATTTCAAGTAACAGGGTAGGGGAGTTGAGGTTTATATGGCTCACAATCCTAAATTATTATATAAATATTTTTATTTAAAAGTAGGTTGAATGAAGTTGAAATGCGATCTCTCAGGCAAATTTGTGGTAAAACTATGTATGATAGGTGCACTAATGTTGAAATTAGAGCAGAATGCAAGGCTGAGATAAGCATTATCGACAAAATTAAGAAAGGTCTTTTACGTTGGTTCGGTCATGTAGAGCGATTGGATGATGAAAGAACGGCTAAAAAAATATATGATGCGACTGTGCCTGGATGTAGAAGTCGAGGAAGGCCGAGAAAAGACATGGCATGATCAAGTAAAACGAGTGCTTAAAAGTGGGCATGTAAAAAGTCGGAATAATCGATGTGCGTGCGTGAGAAGATGTATGAATGTGAAAAAAGCAAAAGAAGTATGCTAGGACAGAGTGGTGTGGCGTTCTATCCTCTCTGCCTACCCCCCCTTTGCCTACCCTTTCGGGGAAATGGCGTGATGGTTAGTTAGTTAGTTAGTTAGTTAAATATTTTTGTGTCACAATACGGGTGGTGGCCCAGTGGGTAGCGTCGCGGTCTCTGAGTCCAGAGATCGTCGGTTCAAATCCCCACTTCGACACGACTCGATTCCTATTTTCAAGCACAAGCCGCTTAGGCTTTATTGAAAATAGTATTTACAAATTGAAATATGTGCAAATATCATAAGATTGAATAGATTTCTTTTTTATTTAAAAAAAAAAAAAAAAAAAAAAAAAAAAAAATACTAGCACTCAGCCAGATCAATGACCACATTGTCTAGTTTTTCACCATAACCCCGATTCCCTTTTTTTATTCCACTTAATTCACATATTTTGTTCTTTTTATTTAAGGTTTCCGTGTTTAAAAATTGAATTTGCCTCGTAGCATAGTTGTAGCGCATTTGGTAGGGGTCAAACATGAAATATTCATTTACGTGTGATTTTCTTAATAATATTACATATTTCATGTGTGATACCTTAATACCATTTTTATTTCGAGTATTAGTGTTCAACAATTTAGTGTCTTATCACCAGTCATGTAATTGTACTGCCAAACCCGGTGGTAGTGTTGTATGTGCATAAAATGTTATAAAATAAAAAAGGAATAACTATGACGAAACGCTTTTTTAGCAGTTTAAAATATTATTAAACTACGATTCAAAATGGCGTTACGTTGACAGCAATCGCAAAAAAGAAAATCGTAACATTTATTAAAAATCCTGTTTGACTTTACCTACTCGCATTTATGATTTTCTGAAGTAATTATTCTACTTCACATTTAACAAAAGAATACAAAATCTCAAAGTAAATATTAGCTGTATAACATGATGTGCCGTTTTACATAACATGGCCATATTGGCCATATTACCCTCTCCTCCCTTACTAGTTGTGTTTCCCTAACAAACACAGACAATCCGCCCGGAGACAAAGGTGTTATTTCTCTTTGGGTCTCCGCTACACAATAAACATATAAACTTTATATGAATGCATTACATGGATGTCTCTTGCTAGATACTTTTTATCAGATACCCAAAGAAGCCGGTAACCATTGAAATCGGGTTGCGGGATTATATTACCAATCCAAGTTTAGAAACTTGTTATTGTTGCCGATAAGAATGTAGCTGCGGCGAGTAGCTTGGAAAGTTTTGCTCCAGAGATTAAATTCAACATTTTTCTAATAAAATAACCAATTTTGCGAAATAACTGTACAATCTGTTCTTTTAATAAATAAATAAGCTTTTATTTTATTATTTATTTATTTTAAACTTTATGTACCTACAATGGCGGGTTTATTGCTAAAAAGCAATTAATTCCAACCAAGCAGAAACAGAGTGATGTGAGTGAGTCAGGTCTACGAACCTTATATTTAAAAATTGTAAACTTAAACTAAACTTTTTTATAAACTTATCCAACGAAGGTATAAAATTAATCACATTATGTAAAAATGCAATTATAGTAAAATTGTTTTCAGTATATAATCACTAAAACAAATGATTCAATAAATAAACTATTGGACTTGATAATTTTCGGGTAGCTACCAATCAATAGTTTTCGGCGTCCTGGACGTCCACTGCTGCCAATCCGTCTGTAGTTTGCGCGTCAGAACTGCGGGATGTGGACCTGGTTCGGGAGGATGCACGGGAACTCAGGATCGCTAGGCTCGGAGGCAAATTGTGGAATCCATATGTTTCACGTAGGGATCGTTTATGGTATGATGATGATGATGTTTCTTAGTTTAAAGCTGTCTGTGGCTCATGTGGGGTTGCTGCCGCATCTTCCCTGGGCGTGGTTGGCAAAGGGCGGGCGGGAGGTAGTTGTAACTTACGACTAAAAAAGGGGTAGAATTACTAATATCCCTGTAAATTTGGGCCAGCTCCTTGAACAGGTTGGGGTGAATGTGTTTATGACAATCTTAGAACCGAGACAGTGATAGGGGCAATGAAAGCATTTGGTCGCGTATATAACCTTCTTTTCTTCTGTTTTTTCCAGTTAAAACTGAATCTATTAAATTTCGCGGATTAGCTTTAAAAAATTGTGCTGAACTGAAAAAATACTTAATAGTCTTAAAAACTGTTTAGGTAAAGAGTGGGGCTTGAATTACTCTAACTACTTTCCCTTATTCGCAGCTAATGGTGCAAAGGGCACTGCGTTGAAACAAGAGCATTGAATCATGTTTTTTTAAACTTGAAATGTAAGAAGATCTGTCTAACGCTTTAATTCCAGCCAAAGGTGCATCGCACAGGAAATATTAATAAGTATTTTTAAAGAATTATTAACGATGCTTCTTCCCAAATCCATGTCCAATCCATTTTTATTTGAATCATGGAATTTGTGGAAATTCATAAAAGGAAATTTATTATTATGAAATTTGTGTATCCATATGCTCTACTAAACGAAAAACGGATTTGGAATATTGATGATAATGATGATTCGTTTAATTTTAGGTTTATTGAGGTAATGTATGACAAGTCGTTGAGAAAAACCGTTAATAAAATTTAAGTTTATTATTAATTTACTTCCACCATAATGTATATACCTACTAACATTTTTTATTCACATAAAGTGGGCCAGTTTGTTAATTTCACCTTTCGTGTTGCATGCTACATTCGTGGTGGATGCACTATATATCCATGCTATATTTGAGATAGCTCCATGCTAATGCTGGAATAATTCTCATCTCTGGAGCTTGAGGTGCATCCATTACATGTTTCCTTTGACATGGAAAACTGCAATTATTGCGCATGACGTGTTGTGCATTTGTTTGCCGCGCATCGTTAGAACTCAACTTACAAAATATGAAATTTGTAAAATACCTGTAATTCTTTTCATATTTTTTTAACCTCTTCATTCTCCTAAATTAACTCTTTTCGTGCTTGCATCCATCTTGCATCTGTAAATATAAGAAAATACCGTCAAACTATTGCGGCTGTTAACAGTAAAGTGAGCTAACTATTTTTTTAAATTAACAGCCTCCACTCATTTGCGAGTGATTTTGGTATAAAATACAAAAATGAAACAATATAACAACGGAAAAAGTATGCATTTAATTTTTCGGGTTAATTTTTTAAATTTTATTTATTTATAGGAAAAACAACAGTATCGATACATGAACGTAGAATACAAAAAAGCATGATTACCAATTATAGTTTTTCACATTTATACAATTCAATGGAAAAAATAAATAAAATAAATAAAAATAAAGAGTTATGAGGGAAGGATGGGATGATAGGGATAGGTAAAAGGAAAAGGAGATGACTAGGAATAGAATTAGGATTACCTTTTTACAGTTTATAAGATTTCAAATAATTTTAATTTGAAATTGGGTAGTCTGATGTTAAAAAGGTCAAGACAGGTACAGTATTCATTGAATTTTGCACAACTACGATATATAAAAGACTTTTTAAAATAATTATTTGATGGTGCTAAATTATAAATTATGTAAGTATGTTATGTAACAGAATATAGAGTTTGACAATAATCCTCTAACATTTTCGAAAACAAAAGTGATGAGGGCGGTTCAAATAGTTAAGTAGGAAAATATATATATTTTTTTACAATTCAATCTTAGGAATTTAGTTGGGAAGTATTAATAAGCAAGTCATTTTGTGCGAGTAAAAATTTTACGTTAAGGAGAAATACATTTAATATAAATTGAAATTCTTCTTCATCGTAGAGGGAACAGTCAAAAAACAAATGGTCCAATGTCTCCTCGTCATTATCACAAAGGCAGATTGGCAAAGTCAAAACACCGATTCTTGAAAAAAAATCAATACTGTAAAAGTATTTTATGTTAAAATCAAAAAAACGATTTTTTTGGTTCTACGTGATTTTATTAAGTTAGTGACAATTGTTTCGCCTTGTAAGGGCATTATCAAAAACTGAGTCTTACAGTTTGATAATGCCCTTACAAGGCGAAACAATTGTCACTAACTTAATAAAATCACGTAGAACCAAAAAAATCGTTTTTTGATTTTAAACATAAAATATCATGGAGTTCTACAAAATAAATGCCATATCAATCAACTTTAAAAGTCATGAATCAACCATTTGTATGGGTGACCCGAGGTTACTTTACCGGATGCCGTGGATCGTTTCTAACACAGTTCTTTAAGGGTTTATAGATTTGCATTGTAATTTTTTTAAAATTTTTATTTTTATTTATTTAGGAAACAAACAGTACATTAAAATAGTAACATTTTGTAATGATAGTAAAAATAAGTGAATAGACCCAGTAAAGTTTCCATATTTAGAAAAATATTTAAGGGAAAATTAAGATTAAAGTCAAGTAAATTATTAAGGAACAAATTTATATAAAACTACGGGTACGTTAATTGATAATTTCAAGAAAAATGAGGGGGGTTGGGTAACTATAGCAAAAGTTATGAAGTTAAGAAGCAAAATTTATTAAAAGATTTGTGGGGGTTGGGCATACACTTCTAGGAGTTCCTTTTTAAAAATTGATAGACTCGTGTTGTTAATATCTATTTGGTTGAAGAAACTATTAAAGTTTGAGCATGAGCGGTGTAATACATGGTATAAGAATAATCTTAATCGTTCCATATCCGCTCTCTATGTGAAGCATATGGATTCCACAAACTGCCTCCAAGCCAAGCGATCGGCCGCCAGTTCTCAAGCATCCACCCAAGTATTGTCAACGAGAGCCTTTAAAATAGGCAAGCATTGTTAAGGCTCTTGGGAGGCGATTATAAAGCCGCAATTATATTAGAGCCACGTCGCGTGTCGCCACGCTTCCCCCACCACCGATCCCACGCCTATCGAAATCATGTGATCTGCGTGGCGTCAGATCGGTCGGCGACACGCGGGACATGTCTAATATAATCATTTTCATACTAAATGTATGAAATTGATTCCAAACCCACGCGTTGCGACACGCGGTGTGGCTCTAATATAATTGCAGCTTTAGTCTAAAAGAATGATCGAGGTTGCTGACTTTAGAGAAAGAGTATCAAGTTTAATTTCATAAAGAAAGGATTATATGTATGAAATATCGTGAAAAGTAAATATTTTAAGTTTTATTTTAACGAAACAGTTTTAAGACTCTAGTCTAAGAAAAGTTAAATCAAAACATTGATTACTCTTGAAATAACTTATTCTCTTGGCGTTCTTTATTGAAGTTCTGTTGGTAATCCACATCCGTAACAAATATAAATAGTACCCTTTCTGTACTACAAACTCACTATAAAATGAAGTACAGTTCTCGCGAATGTATTTTTTTTGGCATTCGCGTGTTTTCTCTTACGTTTAACATAAATTTTAATTGTATTATTTAATTCATAACGATAAGGTAAATATTTATACAGTGCTATTACTTTTTTCCTTGTACGTACGGAATACGTCAAAATTAAAAATATCATTTGAAAAGCGTTCATATTAATTTAAGCTTGAGCGCATGCAACAATTTTTTTTTTTTTTGACGTGATAACGTCTAATAAATCGATGAACGCCGGCTGCACACACGAAAAAGCATGACTCATTGTCACGTTCCACCTGAGCCGAGTGTGCAAGCGAGAGCGCGGAACAAGCGATAAAGAGGCACCATCGGCCTAAGCGTTAGGTTTGTGACGCATCTATCTCTCTTCCACTCCATCGGCCGATGCGTCCGAGTAGAAGGAAGACATCAGCAGGACACAAGAAGAAAAAACAAAAAAATGATAATTTATGGAAAAATTTTTAATTTTCAATCAACTCGTGCTTTGTATTATACAAAATAATGATGATTCAGTGATAATCATTCAATTCAATTCATAAAAGTATGCTATTTTTCATCAATGTTTTCTTATGACATTACACGTAAAATTATCGTCCGTAAACCGACATTACAGACAACCAAAAGTTTTTAATATTTTTTTTAAATTTTATTACCTCAATGGGCTGGAAAGTCCAATTATAGAGAAGAACAACGTCACAAATACCCCGGCTTGAGAAAATATATTATTTTCTAATTTTTGTGTTATCACCGGGAATCGAACCCGGAACCTCCGTATCGTGAGTCCAGCGTCTTAGCCATTACGCTACGGGGCCGCATATAATATGTAAAAATGACGAATGTGAGCATTCGCAACTTCCCTAGCATTTCACACAACCACACAACTGTAAGATCACATGTTTGTGCCAAGGGAAAATACAAGTCTAGCGAGGTATACAACCAGTGTTCAGAAGTATACGGTGTACGTACATCTGTCGGATCCTGAGAACAGAAGGTATGGAGGATCAGGTGGGCATTTTTCGCCATTAACGTGCACCGCTATATTGGGAAGCCCAAGCCAACATGACAGGCTTTGGGGGATGTTTCAGAAATTCGGAAAATGGAGAAACATTTTCCTCAAATATCCCGCCAGAATTTACTTTGATGCATAGTTATGTCACAAAATATTGCCAGATGATTGTAAAAGATATAGAAATAATATTTTTAATATTTAATTGATTGTTTTTAGGCCGGTAAATATAACACTTAGAAACTGAATATTAAAAATTGAGTAAGAAGTCCTTTGAATGTTTAAATATAACCTTTTTTTACATAACTTCTACTAACAATAAAAGTTGAAACCTTGCTTAAAAGCATTATGTGTGATCATGAGTAATAGGTTTGTAATTAAAGATTAAAAGTGCATAATATAACAAATTAAATAGGTTTAAAAGTGATTCTTGCATAGAAAAAATAACATTCAAAATACTTACATCCATAGTAAGCGATTTTTAACTTTAAAATCCACCGTAAGAAATACCAAATTCATTAAATTTATGTTGATTTATGAACATTTATGAAAAATATTGAGTGCGGTCTGTAAAAAAAATGTAACTTGCGTAACGTAATAAAGTTTTATTAAATTTAATACAAAAACGTATGAAAAGTTAATGAATTTGATTGACTATAATATAGTTAATATTATTATGTATTCATAGTCTAGTTATTTTCATAACACAGCTAATGTAATGGAATTTATACTGTTAAATGAAGAAATAATATCAGGATTTTCGAACACAATATTTGAAGACATGTTTCAGAGAGCTGATCAATAATCAAAAGAAGAACCCATCAAATGAAATGTTTTGTATTATATTGAGAATATATTGACGTGGGCGTGGTGAGAGAAATTTAATCCATGTTCGGGCTTGTTCGCAATATTCCTCAGAAAATGGTGGTGTTACGAACATCCACACAATGGCCGACTTTTGACGGTTTTCGATAATGATTGGCGTATCTCGTGCTCCTTTTTACAAAAACATATTCTTGATTAATTGCTCTTACATTGTATCGGGATATTGTGCTCTTCAGCGATCATCCATTGTGTATATTAATATCGAGCTGATTAGCGAGTGGATACAACACACTGTGAGATGGATAGGTATTGATGTATCAATTATTATTGATTAAATATATCAGTTCTTACATAGTGAGGTTATCAAATTAGAAATGTAGATACCGATTAACTCGTTTAATTTTACATGACATCTTTTAGACTGTCCTAAATGCAGTTAATTTCACGACATACCACGACCGCATTTATTCTTTATCCAAGAGTTTTTTTTAAATAGAAGGTTATTAAGTTGGTGGTGGTTAGATTTTGTAAGGAACGCGGAGGTGAGGCAACCGCTGGTAGCAATCATTAGAATCAACTGTCATCCGGTGAAGGCGTTTTGGCTGGCTAGGCCATATAATACTTATGCCCCCCGAGAGCCTTAACCATGTTTGTCTATTTTACTAGGCATCAGGTTCTCGGACGTCCTGGACGTCCACTGTTGACAATTTGTCAGCAGTTTGCGTGAGCTGCGGGCCTTGGACGTGACTTAGGAGGATGCGCGGAAACTGGCAGCCGATCGATAATGATAAATTGAACGATGAATAGTAAATTGATCAACCTTTTTATATTCTCTTCCTGTGGCTATCTACATCCGTTGAGAGACAACGCCTTCTCATTGGAGCAACTTCATTCACTGCCTTCTGTTTTGGCAGGCAAATGTCCAGTCTGTGACTCCTTTTTAGTCAACCATCAATAAATTAATAGATGGCCCATTTATTAGGTAAACTACTTTTATACATCAGAAAATTGAAAGGTGATTAAGAAAGATCTTTTACGTTGGTTCGGTCGTGTAGAGCGAATGGGTGATGAAAGAACGGCTAAAAAAATGTATGGTGCGACTGTGCCTGGATGCAGAAGTCGAGGAATACCGAGAAAGACATGGCATGATCAAGTAAAACAAGTGCTTAAAAGTGGGCATGTAAGAAGTCGGAATAATCGACGTGCGTGCATGAGAAGATGTATGAATGTGGAGGAAGCAAGAGAAGTATGCCAGGACAGAGTGGTGTGGCGTTCTATCCTCTCTGCCTACCCTTCGGGAGAAATGGCGTGATGGTTAGTTAGTTAGTTAGAAAATTGACCAACAAGTATCGTAAATTATTTTACACAAATTAAATCAGGAGCTTTGTTTGAAGGATTCCGTATAAGTTCGAATTGCACCTTCCGTGCTAGGAAATCTCCTAGTGACTTCTACACGGATGCATTTAAGACCAATTAATTGATGATTGCATTATTAAGTAGTAGTTGAGTACAATGCTCGGTGTATTTTAGTTTACGTTCCGCCACATGGTCAATAATAAATGTATGCAATCCAATTATGTTAGACCGAAGGTACGTACAAGAGGGTACTTTGCCCTACGGTGAAATGTAATTATGCAACGTATGCAGCTGAACCTATGTTGAAGGGAATTATGGTATTAAATATAACAAAACGACACGACTTCGTAATGAAAAGATCGTTAAATAAGTGTTTTAAATTATTTATAAATGAAAAGGATATTTATTAATTGAATTAGTCAAAAGTTGTTAATATACTGATAACAATTGTTGGATTCTGACTCTTTCAATTCAAAGATAGTTTTTTGAAGTTTTAAATATTGAAATAAAATAGTTTGAAGTTTATTTGAATGAATTTGGAACAGTTTCTCAATATAAACTAAAAAATATATAAAAATCAACGATAATACTACAACAAGTGCAGTGTATCTTTATTGTTTTATAACATAAGTGTAGATGATCAGTCTTACGCTTCAGTACCAGTCCAAGGTATCACACATGAAATATTAATATGAAATTCACATGTAAAATATTTCATGTTGACCCCCTACGGGAATCGAACCCGCGACTTCGTGCACGGTAGGCGAATGCGCTACCACTATGCTACAAGGCGGACGATAATACATAAATTATAATGTATAATTTAATTAATTATACTTAACGGCATTCAAATGTTTAAAACCTGATCTCGTGTCCCAAAAACTAAATCGAATTTCGAACAGAGATGCAAAAAGACATGAAATACATAAAAGGTAGATATTACTGTTGTATGCAAGTTTGTCAACAATATTCTAATAACATAATACTATAAATCCAATAAATTTTACCCTATTCTCGACAAAATCAAACGTATGTTTGTATGTTCGTTTTTGAGAGTATATAAACGGAGTGTTTTGTTCTATGGATGTGCTTAATGTACGTTTGTAAAATTCTAATAAAATACTACCCGTGGCAAGAATTTTATAGTTTTCTTATCAAAAGAAACGCATCCTCTCTCTATGCGACTTCACATCTCGACGTGCAGTCGTAACAAAAACTGTCTTTCCAAAGGAAATTAAAGTCGTATAACACATAACAAAAAACAATCCCGCTCCGGAACATCCGCATAGTTCCTTAATCTTGAAACTAGTATCAGGAGTACAGGAGGTTCTAGGATAAGCTTTCCTGACAGTGCGACACAGACGGCTTCCAATGTATCAAGACTCATACGGCATGAGTTACCAACATATAAGAAAAGAGGTGTTTTATACCTCTTTTGTTTTATGATTCCTTAATCCCGGTTTTAGATAATGAATTGAAAAAAATTTATTTAATTGATTTTTTCCCCCGGTTTTGATATTATTGAAGTATACGTTAGATTGATCGCTTGGCGTACCAATGCAGTGCCCTATGCACCATTGGGTGCGGATAAGGGAAAGTAGTAGTATGTAACAAGCATAATAATAATTGCTTGACTCTTGAATTATTTAAATAAAATTATGAAAATGCTCGTATGGCTAAATTAAAATCACAATTCATAAATAAATTCTTAATAGTTTTTTAGAAAGTAAAAAAAGAACGGGTGGTGGCCCAGTGGTAGCGTCGCGGTCTTTAAGTCCCGGAGATCACCGGTTCGACTTGATTTCTATTTCGAACAACAAGTCACTAAGGCTTTATTGAAAATAGTGTTTAGAAGTTAAATATGTGCAATAACCATAAAATTGAATAGATTTCTTTTTATTACATAAAATAGTATCATAATTTTCTAATTGTGCTAGCCTCGTAACATGTCATCAGATGTGTCTAAATATGTATAATAAACATGTGTTTTTGATATGATATCTATTTGAATACAATATTCACTAACATCATTGTCTCAAAATTCTATCGCCTTAAATCTTAATTTTTATGGAAATTCAATCCAATAAAATGCCAGCTTATTTTCAAAATATATGAATACCATACATAAATGCAGAGTACTGAGTTTTGAGAAAAGGTGTCTTATATTTAGAAGATTATTAGGTGTGGGGTGGTTTTACTTCGTAAGGAACACAGAGGTGAGCCAACGGACGCAGCAACCCTTGGTATCTACCGTCATCCGGCGTACTCGTTTCAGCTGGCTAGGCCATATACCTCCCGAGAGCCTTAACCATGCTGGCTTTTACAAGGCGTCAGGTTCTCGGCGTCCTGGAGGACCGCTGTTGACAATCTGCGTCAGAGCTGCGGGACATGGACCTGACCTGGGAGGATGCGCGGGAACTGGCGGCCGAACTTGGAGGCAGTTTGTGGAACTCATATGCTCCACAAAGGGAGCGGGAAATACGTCATTAACAGTTATAAAAATGATATTTAAACTCAACATGGGTACACACAAATATTTTTCTTTTAAAGTGTCTAAAAAAAAGAGCGTTGTCATGATGACTGACAATGTTGGCTGCTAATTTGCTTAGCAACCTTTGCTAAAACCAACAATTACCCCAGTTTCGTGGAAGGAATTTCGTTTGCGTTTGTGATTTTACTTAAAGCGCAAATTTAAGAATATTTTAATGATCGAAAAGCAACGAAGTCTAAATCACAAACAAATCAATACAACTACAATACTGTTTGGTAACCTCTAGTGGTGATTGCTTTATGTGGGGTGCCCAGAGAGAAATGAAAGAGTACTTACAGTTTCTTCTGCACATTTATTACACAGAAGGTATATGAAAGGAAATACAATGAAAACTTAACTAAACTTAATTAATTAAACTAAGATTGACATGAATTATGAAAATGGAAAAGTGCGAAATGCATTTAGATTGCCACACAATTTGGCGGAAAGAAATTTGTACAAAAGCGACGTGGAGTCACGATGAAGGTTAAAATGGTTCTCGTCGTTGTTCGATAGCGTTCGGCAGGGTTCGGTAGATCTTGCTTCGTTCCGCGTCGCACGCGTGACGTATTTCTTCCGCCACACTGTTACGTTCTCTTATCCGCACCCAATGGTGCATAGGCTCTGCATTGGTATACCAAGTGCAATGAATCTCGATCATTTTGTTACATGAAAACAAGATGATCAGTCTTTTGCTTCAGGCCTGTCACATGTGAAGGTAGAAGAAAGAAAAAATTTAGAAACATAATTGAAATAATTATTTCACGTTGATTTCTGTCGAGTATTAAACCACGATCTTATGCATTGTAAGCTGAAAACGTGTTTAACCACTCTTTTGCCCTTTGCCTTCCATCGCACCGGTAGAACAAAACGGGCCATTATTAGAATAAGGTAAAATTTCTCCGAGCAACGGCAGTTGCTAATCGATAAAATGACAATAAATGTGTTTAAATGCGCATATCAAATTTTTAAAATCCTTATATCCGTCCACATATATTAATGCGATTTGCAATTTATTTCCCACCAGGCAAATCGACTTACAAAAAACAGTTTTATTTCTTTATAAAATAAATTGGATTCTGAAAATTTAGGGGTTGAAAACCCATGAACCAGATTACCCCTAAACAAACTCTCTGTTTGGTCCCTTTGAAGTATTACGTATAGAAGAATCAAAGAAAAGGCGATACTTTAAAATCAAGCTGTGTTGTTCGGGAGCCGTCTTCTGATATAGGAACCTATGTGCTTAGTAAGTCATACCTCTTGTGTATTTAGTGAGTATTGACTTTTCACCTTCGCATTTTTCCCAAATGGGTACTTAATATAATTTTGAAAAAAATAATATATCCTTCTACTACTATAACTTTTCTTGATTATTTAATATATATAACGCTTTTTTGTTTTTGTAAATTACATACATGATTAAATAATAGAAAATGAATGTAAAAATTATCAAGGATACCTATGTATTACCAAACATATTATTCTCTATAAAAAATGCCACATTTTGTGTTATCAATGCATGAATTAAATGTATGAATTAGAGGTTTTACAATGGATGACACCCGAAAACCTTTATCATCCTAGAATGTTTTACTAAGAATTAGGTTCTTTACGTTCTGGAAGACTCCATTCATTCATTAATAGTAAATAAACCCCGCTGGAAATTGAACCCGAGATCTAACGTGGTATCTCAATGCAATCAACACTGCACCACGTGACGATCAAAGAAACAATGAAATTTAAATATATCTTTACCACGCAAACATTTATTTCTAACTATTAAAAAACACCTTTAAGCGTCAAGTTGAAGTATTTTAATTTCAAACTAACCAACTTATTGTTGTCTCCTGCGCTTAAATATTCAGATCCTATTTCTCAACACTTACAACCACACTCCATATACGTACCGCAATACAACATAATATACATAGCATAAAACATTTCAAATACTTGTTTCCTCACTCTGACTACACTCACTGTGTTGTGCACTTAATTGGTGCTATGTTGTATATATTGCATTGAAATATAAATGTCAATTTATTATACCTACTTAGCTCTATGTGCACAACATTAAAAATTCATTTTTACTATAAACTAACCACCATTTGTATAATATGGGACCAAGTTAGCTGTGCATTTAAAATGTGGTCACAAAACGCGGTTCATTTATAGTTCACGGAAAAATAAAATAGCAAAGTAAAAATTGGCTACCTCATTACAGAAAATTTAAGTGCTCTTTAGTTCTCCGAAAAGAAAAACAACAAATGGAGCTTCTAGATTTTTCCCACACTAAGAGAATCAGCTTACATTTTTCCCTAGAAAATAGTTTTGAAAAACTTATGTCAATAATTATAGGTACAATATTAACACTTAACGCTTTACTTCACCAATTAACCCTGGACACCTAACGTTCGTAGATACCCTATTAAACCTAACCATTCGACGATTCGACAAACTGTTTTTCGAGGAAGATATTTTTAACTAAACACATGTTATATTTATTAAAAACATGTACGAGGCAAAGGTTATATTGATAAATCAAACCATTTGATGAGAATTTATTTAAAAAAAAGATTCTTTTAAACAATTTTTAGTGGGGCACTAGTTTTGGAAACTCAAAAATGACAGGTTTATTTGTACCTAACCATTAGTCAAATAAATTCGCAATAGAAGAATTCTGTACTTACATATCGGATGGTCCTGCTTCTTGAGAGGCCGTGGCGAGTACTGAGCTGACAAGCAACAATACGATTATCGGCGTGCAGGGCAAAAAGATACAGCGTATTCTTTATTCAGTATTCGTCACTTCGACGAAGTTTAGGTGTCCAGGGTTATAAAGACAAGCTCTTGTGCTTGTTAAATAAACTGCCTTTTGTGACGCCCATTGGTAGAGATATTGTAATCCTTAACATAATCTCTGATGGTATAGACATATTTCATGTCTCAGAGATTCAGTTCAGAAAGGATGTACCACGAAGGCCAGCTTAACACATTTTTTATTGATATATTTATATTTCATAATTTTCATTTGAGGTTTTAAGGTTTCTTCAGTATTTGTCGATGAAAAGCAAAATGAATATTTTGAAAATTTATTTATTTGAATCTGAATTTTTCAACAACAAAATATACCTTATATTATAATCTTTTATTTCATTTCACATATATTTTTGTTTAAAATCACAATTATTAATTGTACAGGAAGATGGCGACTCACTCAATGAATAGCGACCTATGACAATGATTATACATTTTGTAACAAAACTCAACGTACAAGCGGAAAACTAGTGAATCTAAGTCACATTTGGAGTCGATTTTGTGGAATAATATTTTTATTTGACACATAGTTTTAGAGAAAATTGTTAAACAAGTAGATTTTTTTTCGCAAAATTTTAGCAAATTGTTGTCACATATAATTTTTATTTAGTAAAATTACTACTATGCATGAAGAAAACAAAATAGAAAAACCATATTTTCATAAGGATTTGTGCAATACGTAATCTGCGGTACTTATGAAAGCTTTAATGAGAAGAAGAAAAATTGTTTTTTTCAACCTAGATTCAAAAGTCATATTACACATTGGACAGCAAATATGCTGTAGATTCACCAGTTTTCGGGTTGTACTACGAGTTTTGTTACTCCATATATATATAAATTATTATACTATTATTATTATCGAAAACAAATTTGAACTTTGTGTGAAAAACTTGGAATCGGGTCGCTTTAAAATAAAACATACTATGGTGAGCTGTGCTTTGTCTTCGTTAAAGAAAACTCGCTTAGAAGCTTTTGTATGGAATGGAATATGAGTGCAGTTTACGCTAATTATGAACGAAATGAAATTCTGATTAGAATAATACTCTACACCACCTGTAATGAGAACAGTTGTCTAGAAATAAATAATAAATACACAGTACCCAAATTTTTCTTCTTCTTCTTTCGCCACGTTCGCTCCTATGTGGAGCATGTGGACATCACTAGATCCCTCCAGAAAACCCTATCACCAGCCAGCTCTTTCGCCTCGTCAGCTCCGCCGAGTACATCCGTAGGATGGTCATCGACGGTCTGCCAGGACGGCGGGATCCTGCAGGCGTAAAGGAGTGGCAGCTCGGGTTCAGGCTCTCCCGAGGCATCCGAAGTACATGCCCAAGCCAGGTCCAACACCGCATCTTCACGACTCCAGTTTTTTGAGTTTTTTACCTACATTTTTTACCTATTGAAAATATTCGGATAGTAAAATATGCGTAGTCGTATATAAATGGTTGATAGACTATTTATATTAAACAACATCTATCACTCATTATTTATATCTTAACACACACAAAGAAGCTCTGGATATGTTTTTTTACTATCTAGGCGTTTACAGGGCTTACGACCTGTCATTGGCTGAATTGAGTGGCCACTTGATGTATAAGAACATTCTCCGTTTCGTTCATCATTTGATAATTATATAGTATATCAAATTTTTGAATCCTTCAAATATATTGATATCTCCTTCGTCATATCGGTGTCGCATAGCTATAGATATCTGTTGAGAAAATTGCTAAGCATTTTAACATCTCCCTTATTGTTGTAGGTAAGATTCGAACTGTATTTAATTACCTAGAAGATGTTTAACATTTATTACATTTTCCAGAGAAAAACAAAGTTTCAAACAAAAAAAACCTATTTTCAATTAGAAACTAACGTTAATATTTTATGATAAAATTTTCCCTTTCTAAATTTATTAATGTAAAACGGCGTTTGTAAGGATCACAAAAGTGACGCAACAGACGCAGCTACTCTTGGTAGATAATGTCATCCGGTAAAAGCGTTTCGTAGCGAAAGCCTTAACCACGCTTGCATATTTTACAAGGTTGTCAATTTGCGTCAGAACTACGGAACGTGGACCTGGCTTGGGAGGATGCATGGTAACTGGTGGTCAAACGTTACGTTTGGAGGTAGTTTGTGAATCTATATATGAGAATATGGAACGACAGTGATTTTGTTTATATTGATTGATTGATATGGCATTTATTTTGTAGAACTGCACGATATCTTATGTTAAAATCAAAAACGTTTTTTTTTTTTGGTTCTACGTGATTTTATTATCAAGTTAGTGACAATTGTTTTGCCTTGTAAGGGCATTATCAAACTGTTTGATAATGCCCTTACAAAGACAGTTTGATAATGCCCTTGCAAGGCGAAACAATTGTCACTAACTTGATAATAAAATCACGTAGAACCAAAAAAAATCGTTTTTGATTTTAACATAAGATTTTGTTTATAATTAAAAAGTCCTTACATTTCCAAGTCTATCTAAGATTTTATTTTATAGTTTGCTCAAATAATTTTTTTATTTTATTCAATTTGGATCCAAAATTTTTCACGAAGAAAATGTCTCGATATTCCATATTTGAACGTAAACAAAAGCGTATTTATGTGCATTAACCAATAGTCCAAGCGTCTTTTCTCTCATTCGTCCCGTTCGTTTCCGCGTTGTACGACCGAGACAGACAAACACTAGAAAACGGATAGAGTGTACATAGTTTGAAGACTAAGTTGAACAACCTGAAGTATGGAATGTTGTGACAGCAATCCTAATGTTGTGAGGTTCATAGACTTATGGCCACCCTACAGTGGGAGCCTAGTTTTAAATCGTTTTCGTTAATCGATCGTCTCACTTGCGTATTATTGACACAGCGTTTCCGGAATTTCTTATTTTCCATTTTACTATCCATAAATTAATTAAATATTGACAATAGTAAAAAGATAAAAACGTCTTCTTAGAATAGCTTTGCTTTGACATTTGCATTAAAAGAAAACGTGTAAAATTAATATTATGCTATAACTACAAATGTTATATGAGTTAATTAAAAACTTTTTACTACTGCTACTTCTTTTCCTTATCCACACCCAATGGTGAATAGGGCACTGCATCGATACTCAAGTGTCATGAATATTAGCAAGATGATCAGTCTTACGCTTCAGCGCCAGTCCAAAGTATCACATATGAAATACCACTGATTTTTTTTACAAAAGATAGTAGCTTTGATTCGTTTCTGAAAAGATACATAGTTTTCAGAAAGTAATTATGAATATATAAGTACATTGTTTTAGTATAAAGGAGTTTATATCAAAATGGCGCAAGTGTACAAATTTTTGTTCAAAATACTCGTTTTTTAAATACTTCTGGATTTGGGCTGAATTATATCACGTATAGGGGCCTATTTTATAACATTTGTTTGTAACGTTTGATTTACTAATCGGGTAATAATCATTTTGTTGGAACGTTTTGTTGAAACGGATGTTTATAAAACTGGCACTAAGCACTAAATACTATGAAATTAACCAATTTATGAAAAATAACGGTTAACAGTAGACTTTTAACTAAAATAACTAAATTTTTCACATTTTTATGTATGTGGAACAATTTTGCATTATATATCGCTAGCTAAAAAAAACTTACTTGAAGTCAAAGAGAAAAAACAGGCGTTTCAAAAGCGAACTCTATGAAGAAACTGATTTAACTTACTACTCTGATATATAAATATTTTCTATTTGAACAGAGTGATCGACAAGAAATTGCGATGGGCCCGCTAGTGATTGACACCAGATTAAAACGACCACTTAAATGGAAACTATAAATTATTAACTCTAAGAATACGTTCCTTGAAGACGGTTTCAAATTAAAACCCGAAGGTTTCCATGTACAAATACTTCGATCATAATTTATTATTTTGCAAATAGTAAATTATTTTCAATATCGTAGTAAGAATCTTTGACAGATTCACAAATATTGAATTTAAGACATCATTATCAACAGAAAATAAACAAGGTATAAATAACGTACTAAAATATATATTTTATATATTTCAGCAGTTTGTTCAGGAGCTGTGGGACGTGGATCTGCTTTGATATGATGCGCGGGAGCTGGCGGCCGATCGCTTGACTTGAATATGGTCTGTGGAATCTATATGCTCCATATAGGAGGCGGAAATGGGATGATAATTAGTTAATAAAAATGAGTTAATCTTTAAAATCTATGGTAAAAAAATCTTTTGGAAGCAGTTGTGTAACAGCGGGTTACACTAGCGGAAACCTCCAGCTTTTAATGAAATAATGTGCAGAAAATATTGTTTTGTCTTAAGTTGCTATTGGATGACATTATACTTAAAAGATGGATACGTAAATTCAATGTAATGTAGAGGGTGTTTTAGCGCCGCTATGGAGATGTTAACGTACTTAATATGACCTAACGTCAATTTATGTAGAAATACATTAGCGTAATATCGAACGTCAACTCAACGTAATGTTTTATTCATTTTAAAACATAATATTTACTAATCTTATACAATAAAATAAAATATATGCTTTTTGAGATCAGTTGAAAATTCCATATTTCGTATTTTCACAATGAAAGAAATATACCGAGTGGTTTAAAATGCGTACTGTAGAAGGACAACCATTAATTTCACACGTCCTTTAACATGACCCTCAGAACGGAAGTAGATTATGCCTTTTAAGTTCAACCGGATGTTATCAGACGACCAGGGTTGTATTGCATTAAAAGGTTTTTGAAAGGAACCCTTTATGTACTCGAGACTCTTTCCGCCCAAAAAATCAAGTGCCTACTTTATAGGTTCCGTGGTCCCGGGCAAGGTTTTTTATTGTCATAACAATATAAAGCGCGTATCAACAAAGCCTCCTTTTCAAACGTACATTTTCGTTACAGGGTTTTGGGAAATTTTGAAATTTGCCGTAAAAATAATTTGAAAGAAAAATTTCTCATGCGGGATGATGAAAAAAATTGAATAAAGATGTAAATGTACGTAAGAAGGTTGTTTTATACATCATCATCATCATCATCATACCATATACGCTCCCTATGTGGAGCATATGGAATCCACAAACTGACTCCAGGCCAAGCGATCGGCCGCCAGCTCCAGTGCATCCTCCCAAATCAAGTCCACGTCCCGCAGCTCTGACGCAAACTGCCAACGAATTGTCAACAGTGGACGACCAGAACGCCGAGAGCCTGATGCCTTGTAAAATAGGCAAGCATGGTTAAGGCTCTCGGGAGGCATACGTAGTATATGGCCTAGCCAGCCAGCTGTGTTTTATACACACAATCTAATTAAAAATGTAATTTGTAAAATACTCGATGTTTTAATAACAACAATGAAAATATAAGAACATTCCGGCATTAAGACCTGTAATCAGCTGAATAACCCACCTAATCGCAAACCCTGTGTACGCTTTAAAGTTCCATATTCCTTATCCTAACTTTATAATATCTGTTGAAATCTTGAAGTAAAATCTATAATTTGTTTAATTTTTTTTTAAAGATTTACCTTCTTTATTTGTTCCCCAAGACAATCGTAAGTCTTCTAAATGCTTGAATGTTTCATATTTTCTATAGTTTCCAAAGCTATTTCCTCAATTGTGTCTTGCATGAGACCCTCATGTCGCATAATATGGCTGGTAATTGGACCGCCTTTCACTGTTTCATAATACCTATGTCTGCCTCTTTTGATTCTTCTGAGAATCTCAGAGAGTCTCCTTTGAGTCATTCATAATGATGTCGTCTCAATTTAATAGAGATTTTAGTTAATTTTATTAAATTCTTAAACACCATGTCCCTGTACCCATCCTTTCAGTAAGATATGAACAGGATGGAGACTACATGGGGTTGGTTAGCAACGGCAGAGTTTTATTGGTTCTAGTATAAAGTAGAGAATAAATTAATTAATGTATGTGAACTTGTATCTTGCATCTTCAGCCTCAGGCATGAACAATTTTGAAAAACGCATGTTCAAAAAAAATATTGTAAAATTTAATAAAACTTTCTCGTTACTTTTGTAAAAAAATGCAAGACACACTTTGTTATAAATGATTTAATAATATATATTTAAAAAAAAACTATCAACTGGTTTCAGAGTCGCTATTCGTTTTTCAGGGCATTTTATGCAAAGGATGAGTAACTCGGAATGTTGGCAGTTTTTTAAAAATATAAGTAAAACGAAGTGTGTTTACTTCATGATTATAGAAATATTTACAGTGAGTGCCATAAAATAGATTGAACCGTTTCTTTTGATTTGGTAAAAAATGTAATTTAGTATTATTATAAACAATAAGCATGCTTGTTTATTTTACGAAGCATCAGGTTATCGACGTCCGGCACATCCTAAACGTCCACTGTTGACAAACCGTCGACAGTTCTTTACTTCAAAGCTCTGGCAGCCAATCGCTTATCTTGGAGGGAGTTTGTTGAATTCTTATGATTAGATTATAGAAAAATTAATTATGATGATCTAGTTCTTGTTTACAAGTATTTAGATTTACTCAAAATAATGTTCATGAAATGTGTTTTCTTTGACGCGCTAACCCATTTTCAGGACTGCAGGAATTTTTCATGAAAATATTTAAATATAAGGGAGTAAGGTTGGTGTGGTGTAATTTACATGTTGAAACCGATTATCTTTGAGAAATTCACGATTTCAACTTAATTCGCAGTCATTTCAAAACTTTTAGTAATGGCCAAAATTAACAACGACGTCATTAAGAATATTTGGGATTATTTTTAAAGTTTTTTTTTTGCCCTTTCTGAGCCGTTAATTAGCGTTTACCCTTCGAATGGTGCAAGTTTTTCAATTAGCAAAGAAGTTAAGTAAGATATCCACAGCGAAATGCAAAATTCTTATTGGCTATCATTGGAATAAGCGGAGGTTCTAAATAGGTTAGAGTGATGACTTTACTTTGATTATAATCATCGCAATTAGAGCGATAGAGGTTGTTAGACTTTGAAAATATTTATCTAATTATCAAAGCGATTTGTATCTGGCAAAATTTTCAAATCCTTACCGTGCAACAAACTCAAATGGTGTGAAAAACTACTACCAATTTCCCTTACCTACACCCAATGGTGCATAGGGTGCTGCATTGATACACAAGTACCTACAGCAATTCTCGATCATCTTTTACATGATGGCAAAATTATCAGTCCTTGGTATCAAATATGAGATATATTTATGTGAAAAACCAATTCATTGCATTATTTTATATTTACCCCTTCAGGAAACGAACCCGTGACCTCATGCAAGGTAGCTCAACGCGCTGCCATTACTCCACAAGGCAAACTAAATGCTTGTACCTAATTGTAACGAGTTCTGGGTCTTATTACAGTGCTATTAATCCGGCATGTGCTAAAGATAAACAGAATACAGATATCAGATATTATTGATATCTTAACAGAGACAGAGAAACTCTGGAAACGAATGTGGGTTATCTAGGCGTTTACAGGGCTTATGACCTGTCATTGGCAGGGTTAAGTGGCCACTTGATGTATTACAACATTCCCCATTCCGCCCATCATCTGACAACCATGTATAACAAATTTTTGAAACTTGTATATATGTTGAGTTTGTACAGAAAAATCCACATGCGAGTTGTGTTTTCGACAGGTTTTAAATATTTTTAATATTCTTTCCCAAAGTGACATCTGTTGAGAATACAGTTAAGCATTTTTTGGGCAATCTAACTTTATCGGTGTAGGTAAGGAACCTTAAAATCTGTCGAAAACACAACTCGCATGTGGATCCTTCTGTACAAACTCAACATATATACAAGTTTCAAAAATTTGTCATACATGGTTGTAAGATGATGGGCGGAATGGGGAATGTTGTAATACATCAAGTGGCCACTTAACCCAGCCAATGACAGGTCATAAGCCCTGTAAACGCCTAGATAACCCACATTCGTTTCCAGCGTTTCTCTGCCTCTGTTGAGATATCAATAATATCTGATATCAGCCCAGCATGGGTATAATCCAGTAATTTGTCTACAAGTATTTGTATTCATTCAAAATGAATACAAATAGGTTCCTTTCCTAATTTATCCAGTCTAGGAGAGTTATCCAATTATTATGCTCCGTAAAAGGCTATTTTACGACCATTTTAAATTTATTTAAAAATTCGAATCACGATGAATCAAATTAATCAACATGTTTATTACACTATCGTTTACAAAACTATATTGGATGCAGTATAATTTTAATTTGCATTACAGCTGTGAATTTCAGAATCGTTTTTCTCAGATAAGCGCTATTCGAAAATTGTTCACACAATCGGTTCTTGAGTTCGAATTGTTGGCAACTGTTTTCTGGAATTGATGAAAGCCTCGAAGAAGATATGGGTCCGTGTCAGGCACACAGAGCCCTGAAGAATGTGGGAAAGCGCCACGATAAGTGGTGCATGGCGCCTCGGCTGATTGCCCTCGCCTGATTACGGCCCTGGGATTTTGCATTGATCAAAGTAACTTGGTGTGTTATTACTATTAGAAACTTTGGTTTACCGAACGGTAAAGTTAGATACTAGGAAGGTGGAAGTGTAGGGATACGCCGCGCGCCGTAAGACCATATTACGTTCAAAAACATGTATTATGTTATTCTGAGAATTTTGTCTATTTTCTATTTATCGCAAAAAACAGTTTCGAAATGATGCTTATGCTGAAATCTTGCACAAAAAAAACGCTTTCGGAGATAAAAAACGCGCTCGTCAATATCAAGAAGTTTGCTAGAAGACGGTAGGTGAGAACGGCGCAGGATCGGGAGGAGTGGAGGCGGCAGAGAAAGGCCTATGTCCAGCAGTGGACCTTCATATTACGTTCAAAAACACGTACAATGTTATTTTGCGAATTTTGTCTATTTTCTATTTATCGCAAAAAAACAAGGTCCCGCAGAGTTATTTTCAAAATAAGGCTAACGCTAAAATCTTGCACAAAAAAACGTTTTCGTAGATAAAAAACGCGCTCGTCAATATCAAGAAGTTTGCTAGAAGAAGGGAGGAGTGGAGGCGGCAGAGAGAGGCCTATGTCCAGCAGTGGACTTTCACGGGCTGATGATAAAAAAAAGCTAGCTGTGATAAAATATACTGTAAATTCATTTATACTTCGTTTTCGAACTTTTTGACACTACTACTACTTTCCCTTATACGCACCCAATGGTGCATAGGGCACTGCATTGGTACACCAAGTGCAGTGTATCTTGATCATTTTATCACACTAAGGCAAGATGATCAGTCTTACGCTTCAGTACCAGTCCAAGGTATCACACATGAAATATTAATATGAAAATCTCATCTAAATAATGTTGACTCCCTACGGGAATCGAACCCGCGACCTCAGGCACGGTAGGCAAATGCGCTACCACTATGCTACGAGACGGACACACGAGTTTTTTTACAATTTTAATAATATCTCTTGATCTTTTGAGAAAATGGTCACAAGTAATGTGGTTCCCAAGTGTGAGAAATTCGGAAATAAGTCTCCCTGGTAAGTTTGAGAAGGACGCGTCTACACCGCGCACCGCAGGAATCTGCATTTGGTTTACTGCTGGCGGAAATGAATTGCACCTCCGACTTGTATGGCGTGACGTGCTCTAGGACTTCAAAGGTAAGGAGTATTTGTATAAACTATGCTTTAGGTGAATAGTCAAGAGTCGCCACCCGCTATATCCAAATGCAAAAATTAAAAACTTTATTATTTATTTCATATTCATAGAGTTCATATTGGAGTTCTGGTACCAACCCTTATGTATGGTAGTGAAGCGTGGTGTTGGAAAAAACAGGATGAAAGTAGATTGAATGCAGTTGAAATGCGATCTCTCAGGCGAATGTGTGGTAAGACTATGTATGATAGGTGTACAAATGTCGATATTAGAGCAGAGCGCAAGGCTGAGATAAGCATTATAGACAAAATTAAGAAAGGTCTTTTACGATGGTTCGGTCATGTAGAGCGAATGGATGATGAAAGAACGGCTAAAAAAATATAAGATGCGACTGTGCCTGGACGTAGAAATCGAGGAAGGCCGAGAAAGACATGGTATGATCAAGTAAAACAAGTGCTTGAAAGTGAGCATGTAAGAAGTCGGAATAATCAACTATCCTCTCTGCCTACCCCTTCGGAGAAATGGCGTGATGGTTAGTTAGTTGGTTTTTTTTTTAAAACATGATTATTTTCGTTAAAAAAAATTACTTTGTACTTTTTTTTTTACGTAATCCTTGTAGGCTGTCACTCTCCACCTCAGGGTACCATCACTAAATTTAATTTCGGTTTTTTATTGTAATTTTTTTTTTTTGTATAGGATGATCAAGACCTTTATCTAAAGAGATTACAACATGATTAGTGGAATCTTTGTTTTTTTGTATTAAAAAAATTATTGAAAATAAGTGCCGTTTTGTGGCAATGAACTTGAGATGCGGTTATGGGGAAATTAGTCGTACTAGTAAAATAAAATATATAAAAAAAATGCGTTTTGTCCAGATGCTGGGTCCTGACTCTTTGCACTCAAATGCACACATTATGCAGGGTCGTTATTCACTGTACTGCATTGGTCGGAGTTCTAGAATCACGCTCGGTATTGGTGAAGAATCCTGCATTTTACACCCCCAACCCCCAACCTGCAATTGAAAATGAAAACATTCTTCCTTTGAATCCCAACAAATTGCAACAAAGATAAGAACACAGACTCATTCTGAAAGATGAGATTAAATTACGTGTTTATTTTTCACAATTTCTGTAAAAAGTAATAAAGAAAAAGCTCTACTTAGATAAAATACAAACATATTTATGAACATTTTATGAATTATGTATTATTTAGATATACATGTCCGCCTCGTAGCATAGTGGTAGCGCATTTGGCTACCTTGTATGAGCTGATTCGACTCCCGTAGGGGGTCAATATGAAATATTTATTTACATGTGATTTTCATATTAGGGTTTCATGTCTCTCCACATTCATACCATCAGAACAATAAAACAGGAACTTGTTTTCAAAAAATCTGTGTCAAATTGGATAGTGGAGGTGGGTAGAATAGAGATAAGCAAAATTATTCAACCAAATAGATAGTCTTCTTTCATAATTTTAAATTTTACAATCATTTCAAAACACACATGTATGGATCCATGTGTATGTTAGTAATTAAAAAAATAATAAAAATTGTAAAATTAGTCCTCGGCACGGGTTACCCAGTGAGGACAAATTTTAGTATTTTTAATTTGTACTTTGTAATATGTTTTAAATAAATAAATAAAAAAAAAAAAATAAAAAAAATACATCTTTTTATTCTCGCCCGCCGATTATTCCAACTTTTCACGTAACCACTTTCAAGTGAATGTTTTTATCTATATTTGGTTTTCGTAAAATTAGTTAGTTCCCGTGCGCTTTTCCAAGTCAGGTAAACATCCGTAGTTCTAACGTAGACTGCAGATGAATTGTTGCACAGGACGGGAACCTGATGCCTTACTTATATCGTCTTATTGGCAACATAATGTGTTGTATTATATACGATGATACAAATATTTTTACCTACTGACTAACCATCACGCCATTTTACCGAAGGGATAAGCAGAGAGGATAGAATACACCTCTGTGTCTGGCACACTTCTGTGGCGGAAGAAATACGTCACGCGGGCGACGCGGAACGAAGAAGATCTACCGAACTCTGCGAACGCTATCGAACAATGTCGAGAGCCATTTTAACCTTCATCGTGACTACACGTCGCTTTTGTACAAATTTCTTGCCGCCAAATTGTGTGCAATCTAAATTCATTTCGCACTTTTCCATTTTCATAATTCATGTCAATCTTAGTTTAATTAGTTAAGTTTAGTTAAGTTTTCATTGTATTTCCTTTCATATAACTTCTGTGTAATAAATGTGCACTAGAAACTGTAAGTACTCTTTCATTTCTCACTGTGCACCCCACATAAAGCAATCACCACTAGAGGTAACCAAAGTGGTGGCTAAACTTCCATTGCTTTAAATCTTACCATACATGCCGATTATAAACCACGACCTTTCACATGACCACTCTCATGTATTATTTCTTGAACAATATGCCATTTTTTTACCTTTCTCGACTCGAACAGGCACACATGAAAATATTAGCATGTACCTATAATGTAAATGCATTAAATTTGATGTAACA
The DNA here is from genome assembly GCA_022494985.1 of Micrasema minimum. Classification (NCBI taxonomy): domain Eukaryota; kingdom Metazoa; phylum Arthropoda; class Insecta; order Trichoptera; family Brachycentridae; genus Micrasema; species Micrasema minimum. The sequence continues at coordinate 58,143 of JAGVSP010002108.1, read as the reverse complement.
GTACGCATGCGCTTTTGGTCTCTTTCGTCGTTAGGACTGAATAGTCGTGGTTTTAGAATTCACTCTACGTAATTTAAACCGTGAATTTATCCCCGGAACGTCTGTCCATTTGGCGGGATCACGTAAAAACTTGACGCGGGAAACGAGGTGCAACGTAAGCGCATTCTAACTCAGCCGGTCACAGCGCACACACACCTACACGTGTTCACGTGTCTAACACGTGCTCTACTTGTGTAAGTAAGTACCAGGCAGTTTAGCGCAGGTTCTCAAGCTTAAAGAAAGTTTTGGATGGTTAAATTACCCTTTTTAAATATTTTATTTTAAGCTTTCCATTTTAAGTTACAATATTAGAAGCGCGAGCGTTCACTAAATGTGGCCGCAAAATGAGGTATTTATTTTTTTACGAAAGATTACAGAATAAAAATTGGCGTTCATGTGCTTTGTTGATTTTTTATGCTAGGACCTTTAGGTACATATACTGAAAATATGAAAAAATGCTAAAAAAAGCTTTTGGTATTTTTTTTCTTTAGAGTTCATTTCTGTAATTTCAAAAATGGTAACGGTATTCACCTAGAAAATAGTTTAGTTTAAAGTATGCGTGATAATTTTTTCTAAGCCATTTGGCTGTTAACAAATTCGGAATATTATTTTGAAATTTGCATTTTTATAAAAACATTTAGTCTCTGAGTCCAGAGATCGTCGGTTCGAATCCCCACTTCGACACGACTCGATTACTCGTTACCAATAAAGCCTAAGTGGCTTGTGCTTGAAAATAGTATTTACAAATTGAAAAATGTGCAAATATCATAAGATTGCATAGATTTCTTTTTATATTAAAAAAAATATATATTGGTATGTTTTTAATAATGTAAAAAACGAATAATATATTTACATTATTAGCCATATTAACAATTTCCTACAAACATACGATAATAACTTACGATCGCGCTTAAAAAAACACATATTTAGCGTGTCTTTTGACACGCTAGTGAAAATCTTTTTAGTGTTGTGTCCCCTTTAAAGTCCAGCATTAACTGTATAGAAAAATAGTTGAGAATCAGTGTTATATAATATCGTTAGTGTAGTTCACGAATACAGTAGTGTGCCTAAAAGCGCACGGATAACATTTTATCTGGCGGAAAAGAGAGCGTGTATTTCAATGATATGAACATCCCCTACCTAGTCAGGTGGCACAATTTTAAAATGTGCTTTTCATGGATCGTGTATATCTGTTTATTACCGACACGCTATTTTCTCACGGTAATATAATACAAGGTGTAACAAAACTCGTAGTACAACCCGAAAACTGATGAATCTACATTGTATATGGGGACGATTGTGTAATATGACTTTTCAATCTGAGCTTGAAAAATTAATTTTTATCTTTTCACAAAAGTTTTCATTAGTATGGCGGATTAGGTAAAATTGCTCATATTCTTATTGTTGAGACTTTGATGGTCTAGAGCGAGGCGGGACTGCAGGGCACCTCTCAGGAAAGTGTTGATAGTAAAACTGTTTGACTTTGTTCGGTAAAGGAATGTATTTTAAAGTGCAAAACTGATAACAATGCAAAATGGTTGGCTTGGCTGGGCCGTCGCCTCTGTGGAGCAGACAGGGCTTGTTCTCTGCTCCACGGCTAGTATGAAAAAGACGCCGGGTTACCTACTGCATCTCGTTATATTAGAACGAGTAGGTAACCCGCAACAAACTTATGGAACAATGAATAAAACCAAAATATGCCAGTACTCACTCCCAATGAGTAAGTACTGGCTTAAATCCTAAACACTTATTAAAACGGATTTTTTTATTATTTTGTTGTCTTAATGGATAGTATTAATTTGACTAAATACATGACATTTGGGAACGATTTGCGGAAAAAAAAATCGACTTCGTACACAATTTTCTAGAAAACTGAAGGCTTATTCAAAAAATTATATTCTACAAAATCGACTCCGAATATGATGTGGATTCACTGGTTTCCCGCTTATACATCGAGTTTTGTTATACCCTGTATACTGAGAGTGGAATGCAAAATACTTTTATTTTCGAAATCCAAATAAGACTTTTAACAAATTACAGCTTTAATATTATGTGTGTTTACCAATCATACATATTTATAGAACATTTCGAAAATACGGATATATTTTCCTAAAGTAAAGTGGTTAAAATAAAAAAAAAAGTAAGGTTGTTTCAATAAATTTACAACATCTTCAATGTATGATAACTCCATTTTTTAGCTTGTAGTTGAAAACGTTCCCTTATTTGTAAATGGAATAACGTAAACACAAATTGAGATACCTTAAGCTCACTTTATACGGGATATGCAGTTTCTTGTGCAGTTTGCAAACTGTCCCGTATAAAACGAAAACTGTATGGAATATTGAATGGTCGACGCGACGTTTGGTGACCTGACAGTTAACGTTTTTTTTATGTAAACGTTTAAGTAGATATTGGCATATTGCATGCTTATAAAAAACGTAAAAAAAAACATTTCAATTGATTAGCTATATATACAATTTTCTGTGTGAAAACATACGATAATAGCTAACGATTGCGCTTCAGGCCCCTTACGGGGTCCCCCATACATTCATGTACGTCAGGGCAAAATTCCCTTGTACTTCATGGTTCATTAAATAAAAATGAAAAAAAAATATGACGTAATTATTAATTCTTTTTCTAGTGAATTATCGGACTATTTTTATTTAAATATTTCGTTGAATCACAATTAATTTAAAGAAACCCCCTGTTTTTAATAACATTTGATGCATAACACAAAAACAGTACATATAAGATTTAAAAAAAAATTGTATTAAAGAGTACGTATACAGGGTGTACAATCCAAATGGGTCAGTATGGAGAAGTCGGAAACTATGAGAGATAGCGAGATCTGTTCTTAGGAACCATGACGTCGATTTTAGATTCAATAATAATTACATTCAAACTTTTTTATTAACTCTCAGATATAACCGGAATCGAACCTGGTCAATATTTTAGTAACCGCGTTAAGTAAAAAGGACCCAATTTGGCTATGAAATCTTGTGTGTAAACACAACTGACAGTAAATTAGACTAAAATGCCCACAGTTTTATTAATTTGCAAAATAGTCGTGAATAATATGAATCGATCATCAATTATCTGAAGAGACCACTTATGCATATCTTATCTGCATCGGTATTATGCATTACAAATAGCGTTTATTTAAAATTAGAACACATTTGTTCAGCGAGCGTACCAATTCATTTAAAATTTGAAAATGGAATACTGTTTTTGGAAATAACTTTAAATGAAACACGGCTTTTCATAACCTCCTCGTGTTGATTTTTGATAACTTTCACATTATTATTGTGTTATGTGTTGTGTACTGCTTATAAAATGCGTTTAACGCGGTTACAAAAATATTGACCAGGTTCGATTCCCGGTTATGTATGAGAGTTAATAAAAAAGTTTGAATGTAATTATTATTAAATCTAAAATCGACGTCATGGTTCCTAAGAACAGATCTCGCTATCTCTCATAGTTTCCGACTTCACCATACTGACCCATTTGGATTGTACACCCTGTATATCTAGTGCATTATTTGATTAAAATTTGTAAAACATTAGTAGATTTTTGATTATATTAAATTCCGTAGATTTTACTTTATTAAATTTGAAAAAGATTATCGTGTACGCGATGCACGCGATGTACGCGATGCAAATAATAATGAAACCAAACGGCGCGACGTTCGATCGGATTTTGGTCGTGTTTTAACGAGCGCTCATCCGGGCGCTTACTACATTTTACAATTAACAAAGGGTGGACCTAGTAGCCCCTTGAATTTCACATATTTACCCTGTCTTTTGGCAGACTGTACCTTTTTCCAAACAAGAAATTGAACAGTTCTCTGTCTCGTATATAAAGTACGCATTAGTTCTTATAAAACACAACCCCGCAAAAAATTTACACGAACTTGTTTTTTGTGTTTATTTTTCTTGTGAAAACTAATACACTTTTTAATTAAAAAATAATTAGTCATGCTTATATTATAAACCTGTCTACTACAGGCTGTTTTGTATTTGTATTTTTTCGTATAAGGTTTTTATATTTAAAAACAATTATTTTTTAATTACTTGACGGAAAATCAGACGTCAAAACACCACTGGCTGTCATAACATTACGTTGCGCGTCAAACCGATTTTAAAATTAGGGCGATTTAAAAAAATCTTTAAACACTTTCATGTAAACTTACAGCTTAATTATTCCATCAACACTTCAAGATTATAATATAATATATTCATTGGAATATTGCTTTAAATATTTGGATGGAATTATTTAGAGCTGGTAAATTTTTTAAATGTGGTAAATAAACTTCTGTTTTAGGATGAACATTCTGAACGTTTGAGAATAATAGACGCTCGAGAGTGTGTAAATTGTATTTATTGTAAATGTTTTAGGCGTAATAAAAAAACATTGTGAAAAAAAAATATTTTTTTAAAGATGTTAAAATGAAGGTTTCTTATTAGATTATTTTGAAGTCATTCTGAATTTAAATAACGGGATGCTTTGAAATAAACGTTATATTTATACAAATATATGTTGAGTATTTTCTTCAGCGCCATTGTGGAGTGGGTGATTAAGTGTAGTGTTGGTAAAGCAAAATCTGTTACATAGAGATGGAAAAAATGTAGTTAGTTTTTTAATTAATAATTTAGACTAAAATAATTATAGTTAAAGACTTTTAATATCGTTTCTTTGTTTTTTCAGGTGATTTACTATGATTTATAATTTATTTTTATTATGCATGATAAATTAAATAAAGGGAAACTTTTTTTTTTCAGGGAAACCATATTGTCTTATATATATATATTCATATATTAAGATATTCTATACCTAGGTAGTGAAGTTTTTTTTTATTAAATTATCTCAATGTTTTTTTTGCGTTATGTGGATCGTAAACTATTTGAATGGATGCCAAATAATAAGACTTATAGAAAATAAAAATGTGTGTGTTGAAGAAAATAAAACTGTGTGTTTGTAATGGAAGAAATTTTTCCCCAGATCTAGTTGCCAGGCAAAACCTGCCTTGGGCGAAAATTTTTAATTCGAGGCTTTTTACGTTTTATGTTTCATTTTTGCGACTACACTTGTTTCACATAAAAAAAGCTTCTTTTACGCGGGTAATTTATTTCTATCGCGGTAGCATTATACCAAAGTGACACAGGGAAAAACAATTTTAAAGAATAAAGAAAAAGGTTGGTCATAAAAATGAAAGATCGCTCGGTGTTATTTACTCATATTTTTTCATATAAGAAACTCTTTCTCCTAGCTTATGTACATTGTCTCGCAAACAAGGGATGTCGAGATTTTTATTCCACCGGAAAGAATTTTTGATAAAGAACCCGGTAAACGATTTTGGTTTTAGTATTCATACTACGTAATTTATCTCTTACACCTCACAATTTACCAGTAATAAATTTATGGCTAAGGATGAGAGTAATTGATTAAATTCATTATAGAAAAACTACCAAGCATAGTCTGAAGACATTCAATAAGGATCTTTGATTTATTTTTTATATTCCCAACCCCTTCCCTTTCGAACTTTTCGAATACTCTGCTAAATCTAACACCTCTAATACCATTAATATAATAATTATATTTTGGTTTTTGATGGCGAAGATAAAAGTATTTTATCCCATATTTTTTTTTCATAGTTAGAAAATTACTTCGAAAAAATATGTTGTGACTTTTAAAAAAAACACAATAAAACAGAAAATTCATAATTGAATGAAATATGTAAGTTATGACATCTTCGAGTCCTATGTCGTGAAATACATATGTTGATATATTACATTACACAATATGTCGACTTCCGAGGCATACATAAGTAGCAATGTTGCTCTAAAATATGTAATGTCGTAGAACCATGAATCTTCGAGTCCTATTGTCGTGAAATACATTTCGATGCTCATATACGAAAATATTATCGACTTCCGAGGCGATGCGATTAAGTAGCAATGTTGCTCTACGCACCGAAATAACCATTGAAGGTTGGTTCTGTATCGTGGTAGGTAGGTAAAAAATATCGATGCTATCTATGTTAGAAAAAACCGCATTATCATTATCATGTATGAACAACCGTAAATCCATCTGTATATATCAATCTAGATTTCTAGCAGGAAAAATAATAATTTGTGTCTTAATAGGAAAACTAGGAAACACTACCAATTTATTTTTTTTTAGTGTGATTTGTACAATGTAAAGATATAATTTTTTCAACTTAACATGACTTTTAAATGGCTTTTTAATTTTTTTTATTACTATATACATTTATAACATGTATTTCACATATAGCTTCCTTTACCGTATAACCGTATTTCACATATGGGCCTTAAAATAATTTCATTTATGATAATATATCACACGACAAACAGAAAACACAGTTATACAAACAAGGAAATTTTTTTTAAATAATAATATTATTCCATAAACTGCCTGAGGTAATACTGCTTAAGGCTGTCAGCCACATTATAAGATCCTCCAATACACTATGGAAGCCTGCTCTATTCTCTACAAGCCAGGTACAGAAGAGACTTTGGTCCAAATTATGTAGTACGAGTATCAAGTGGATAAAGTTTGTGACTTTGTCTTGTGTTGTAACTGTGAACATCATGATTATAAGTGTAGTGAGTATTAGTGTGGGCTACATTACTTATGATTTGAATCTGAGTATATGTAATTTCTTAATAAGGTATAATGCTAAAAAGTAAAATGCCGGTTAGTTTGTAAATGTCTTCGATGTGCCTTTCTATTGGAAGATTATTTATATTTCTTATCGATTAGGGTGAGGATCGGGTCGGATACATCTGATGTGGACAAAAGACATCGCATTAATTGACGAAAAAACCGCGAAAAACTTGTCACAAAGAAGGCGGACCATTAAAAGACATAAAAAATCTTCAGATCAACTAGAAGAGTTTTCGGTATTTTGCGGCCTAATTTTTTACGATGTCAGCTATATTGTGCGATTCTCAGTTCATTTTCAAACAATTAGACTAAGTGCAGTATAGTATTCATTATGCAATAAAATGTTGAAATGGTCACCAGATAAACACGGTGTAAACAAAACTTGATGTACAAGAGGGAAACCAGTGAATCTACGTCATATTTAGAGTTGATTTTGTAAATAGGATTCGAACTCGATTTGACCCATATATATATTTTTTTTTTTTTTCCAAATTGTTATAAATATAATTCATTTAATCAAATTTTTACTACTCATAAAGACAACAAAATAAAAAATCGCATTTAAATAAGAATTTGTGCAATTATACTTAATCTGCGGGACTTAAAGCTTTTAAAAATATATTTTCAAGCTCAGATAACAAAGTCATATTACACATTCGACTCCAAATATGATGTAGACGCACCAGTTTCCAGGTTGTACTACAAGTTTTGCCACTCCATGCATTTGTAGGGACGTGGCACCTTAAGCTCTCCCACGACAAGAAATAATGGGTAATTACTTAAGTTGGCAGTAACAGTTTAATGCTGTGAACAGTCCCGGTTCCTACCCGGACCGGGTCCAACAAACTTTCAACTTGTCCCTTTGTGTAGTGCCTGGTGCCTGGTAGTCAGTTCATATGAACTGTAGGCTCATGAGACAAAATCGGCTATTTCCAATTTACAGAAACCTAGTGGTATTTTGGTATAAATCTGTGGCGGGAAACAATGACGTCACGCGCACGAAGATGACGACGGACGACGAACGCGTACAAACGCGTACGAACTGACACGCATCCGCGGAAAGAGCCGGAGATCGTCGAGAACCCTTTCGGCCGGCTACGTGATCGCACGCGTATCTACGGAATATTATTCCCGCCAACTTTCGAGAATTTAAAATCATTTAATTTTAACCATTTTCACCATTCTTTTTTATCCATATTTCACTTAGTTAAGTTTTAGCATCAGTATTTAGTTTTTGTGAATAAACGAGCATTATAAAACTGTAAGTACATGTTTCATTCTCTCTCTCTGTGCACCCACATAAAATCTGGTATACTCACGAAATGAACTGCTAAATTGGTAACCAACTAGGTGACTAAAAATCCAACAATTACCAATTTCAAGAACACAATATAAAGCACAAAAATTTAAGTAAAGTAAAGAAAATGTTTGTTCCATGTTAAGGAGTGTGAAAAGTGAGTAGTACCGTGTTGCAGTCGGGCTCTGTAATAACGGGGTACTATGAGGTTTACGTTGCGACTCATCTCTGTTTATTTATAAGTTCAAGTATACTTGTTGATCTCAAAAGCTTTTTTATCAATCAGCCTGATTTTTCAAGGACAATTAATGCGAAAATTCGGAATTATCAACCTGCGTGCATGCGATGTATGAATGCGGAAAGGAAGAAGAAAGTTTAAGCAGAGAGGATTGAATATCACACCAATTTGTCCCGGCACCCTTTCCTTGCTTTCTCCACATTCATACGTTTCTCTTCTCATGCACGCCCGCAAATTATTCCGACTTCTCACATTCAAGTTCCATTTTCAAGTTCTTCAAGCGAATGTGAGGTGCACTTTTGTCGAAATTATTACATCGACTAAACAAAGTAAGGTTTTTTACGATAGATCACTCGTGTAGAGCAAATCTACGAATAAAAACAGCAGCATCGTTTTTGGAAATAGCCGGTTTTGCACTCTCCCAGAATTTTGGACATAAGTTAAGCGAGCGTGGTCGGTATCAATTTAGAGGACTTATTGCCGATACGAATTCTAGTTTGGCCAACTTTGTTGCTCCCACAATTTTGTTAATTGGCTCAAAGCGTACGTAGAAGTAATATTATAATTGATCGCACCTGCTTCTTTGACGATAACTTTCACCTTACATTAAAAAAAAAAACAAAAAAGTATTTTAAACACCTGACTTTTAGAGTTTTGTTTTATTTTATTTTGTTACGGAACAATAAAAGTTTAAAGGATACTAAATATAATACAAAGAAAAGATGAAAATATACCTAGGTGCTTAATCGAATGACCAAAACATAATGTTTATGTGACATACACACAATGGTTACGTAAATACAACACACATATAAAAGCAAAAGTGATTACAAATATCTCAAGGACAACCTTCTCTTGAACCCATCTACGGAGCTTCCGAAGATGTCCATACCTTCAGTGCTGTCCCTGTGTATTACGTGTACTCTCTGCACATACGAGAGGAAGGGTTGTAATACCCTGTATTGGAGGAAAAGCGCTCTACTCTGAAAATGTCTGGATTACGCAGTCGTAAATTGGCACGCAGACCGATTTCGCTTATTTCGGTTTAGTCTTATCAGTTAGTATACGCACCTAATGGTGCATAAGTCACTTCATTGGTACATCAAGCGCCGTGAATCTTGATCATTTTATAACATTGAGGTAGGATGATCAGTCTTATGCTTCGGTACCAGTCCAAGGCATCACATATGAAATATTAAATATAAGTACCTACTTGGGTACTGCTTATCGTTATTCACACCCAATGGCCCTGAGGTCGGCTAGACCCGACTTGGGAGAATGCGCAGGAACTGGAGGCAGTTTGTGGAATCCATATGCTTCACATAGGGAGCGGATATGGTCTGATGATGATGATGGCATACATCACTAGGCGGACAATATTCTCACACATAATTCAAAAGTATACAAGCGTAATTGCCCTAGTCTGCTCAAGTTAAAGGTAATATTATCGCCTACCGCTAGAAGCTTAGTTTAAAAAACGTTTTTAATTAATGAAGTGATTTTTCACAAAAATGTCGCTCTATAAGTTAGCCGATTATTATTATTATAATTTAAAAATATTTATCAGTCTAAACTACTACTACTACTTTTATTACATGAAGGTAGAACGATCAGTCTTACGCTCCAGTACCAGTACAAAGTATCATATAAGTATATCATATTAATATGAAAATCACGTGCAAATAAATATTTCATGTTGACCCCCACGGGAATCGAACCCGCGACCTCGTGCACGATAGCCAAATGTGCTACCACTATGTTACGAAGCGGACATATAATATGCACAATTTACATTATTAAATTTTCAAAATAATTCGTTAAATCGTTTTGGATATAAATTAACTCTATAGAACCTTTATCCGATTTTCGTACCGGTTTATATGAGTGGGTCATATAAATTGGTCGGCAGGAATGTTCATCACATCAAATATTCAATTAAAACAAATTGCATCGGAGCGCCATTAAAAATATACCGGATTACTTGTATCATCAGAAATAATAATGAATTTAACATTACATTAGTCCATCAATTTTATAATTCCGCGCTGTTCACGTGATCACCCCTTTTTGAAGCCAGTGAGAAACAGATAGACATTATTTTGTTTGTTTTTTGTTAATTTTGAATTCCAATTTTTGTTAGTATATGTACTACCGAAACGAGTACTTAATTTATGAATTGGATAGTGTAAATTGCATATAGACCGGTCAAAATAATAAACATACGTTTGCATGTAGAAGGTTGCATTAATTGCACTTCTGGGGATAAAGTTACAATATAAAAGATACACACATAGAAAACATAAATTGACAGTTATCCCCGATAAAATTAAATTTAAAGGTAGAACGAAAAACGGAAAACTAGTAATTTGTATAGAATGGCTTATTTTTAAATAATTTAAGATTTAATTATAGTAATGACAATCTCCAGAAAAAAATGAAATATATAGTGAATATTGAATATTACAAATCTCTGAAATATTTCGAAACTGCTATTTTGTAAGAAATTATTGTCTACAAGTATTTGTACACATTAAAAATGTTATTAAAAAGATTTACTGGTTAAAATATAAAATATAAAAGCAAATAAAAATTGGAGAGACATCTTCAGGCGTCTTCTAGTAAGTAATTAAGTTCGGATGACCTTACCTACACCAATAAAGATTGATTGCCAAAAATGCTTAACAATCTTCTCAACATATGTCACTAGTGAGAATTTCACTTGTAATGTGATGCATTGAACGCGAGTTCAATATATTACACGTTTCAAAAATGCCCTGTAAACGCTTAGATGGTCCACATTCGTTTCCAGAGTTTCTCTGTCTCTGTTGGGATATCAATAATATCAAATTAAAGAGCTGTTCAAACTGTTCCCTTTTTCTCTTAACCTACTTGCTTTTCAGATTTTATTGGTACTAATTAATGTTTTATGTACCTACTATTATATTCCCTTACCGGCACCAATAGTGTATAGAGCTGTTTTGCAAACCACACTGGTTTTATAAAAAGTGAAAAAGTGCCACGTGAGCCTCCAATATCTTAAATAAAGATTTTAAAAAAACGTAAATACACGTATTAAAGTGTACCACAATCTTTTATCTATTATGCATAGATGTAAATTTTACAAACATTTTGCCGAAAAAATTTAATATTATAGATTTTGGAAACGTGTCATCGAAAATACATAAACTCGTTCATGGCTTGTTTTATCAGGTTAAATCGCCCGGACTTTATTTTATTGTCGTCCTTAAAAAGTTAAAACTGCTTTATCTTATCAATTTTTTTTGTGAATATCCAATAAGGGCTGTGGTGGTTTTTACTGTTTTTCAAAATTAAATGGATTGGAAGTGTTTAAAAAAAAGTTGTAAAAAGGGGTAGAAATGAGATAAGAGTTTTAGGTTTTCGGTGTTTTCTTTTATGACTATACTTTTTACGTGGATAATAGTTTTTAGTGTCAGTGTTAAGTCAATAATCGGCGCCGGAGCGGCGTGCGTGCTAGAGAAGATGTATGAATTTGGAGGAAGCAAAGGAAGTATTACCAATTTGGAAGGTGTAAATGTTAAAATATTTTAATATCTTAAAACTGCCTCGTGTTTTCTAAAACATAATTTAAATGAAAATTTACAAAAAGCCTTCTAAAATGAAAAACTAAAGTATTCAACAATATTTTTTGTTTGTCATCAAACAATTTTAAATCGATTTGCAATAAATCATGAAAAAGCAGTATCGTATTTTAAACATATAATATATAAAAAAACGTATGCTTGGTAAAATCTCAGATAAAACATTTTAGTTTATTAATAAGAACTGGATATAATGTTCGATTTGTAATTATGACGCCATTTTGTTGTTGACAAGATGCTGTAGCAAGGCCATCGATTGCTTGCAAATTGAGGGTTTGTTTACTATTTTGTATTCCTTTTCTGGGTTATGAGAAAATTTGATAAAAAATATTCAGGGGTGCTTTGGCTATAAACATTTTATATTTCAGGTAATAAAGTTTATCTACAGTTTATCTTTTTCCTCTACAGAAGCTATTCTTAACCTTTCTTAATATTTTTTAAAAAGATTCTTGAAATATTACGAAGGCTAATTGCGGCTACATTCTGTTTCAATTTGCAATTAAAACCTTTTACGCAATTAGATCTACGACGCCGAGACAGCGCTCCATGGACAATGTGTTGGCTTATCTGGATAAACTGGGCGAATGAGATTGCTGGAAGCAGAAAACCCAAGATCGAAAAAACAGGAACTTCATCGTCAAGGAGGTTAAAGTTTCATGAGCTATATGGCCATCTGAAGTAAGTTTTAAAACTTTCTCTTATATAATGGTGCATAGAACACTGCTTTAGTACAACAAGTGACAAGGTGATCAATTTTATATTTCTGCACCAGTCGAATGTTTCACACATATGTAATAACTTTTAATTAATAATAAGTTATTTACAAGTTTTCATATTTGCTCTATTGAGAATCATACCCACTTCCGTCGATGGCTGCCAAAATATCGTATATTAGTCAGGTTTAATTTTGTTTAATTGATAAAAAATGCCTGTAGACATCGTTACCTCGCTTTAAGTATCGAAGTATCGGCCGAATGCAAACCCAAAGGGCCGAAATGCCGAAACCTTCACCTACTCGTATGTATTAGATAAGAAGACATAAGGTTGTTTTGCTCGGCTATTGGCTTTTCCAATTTATGGATGTATCCATTACTAAGGAAAGGTTATGGCGGCTTTTATCCATGTTAGCAAAATTTATGGATGCCAAAGGCAATGGGTAAGTACTTAGTGTCAAAATAAGACCAAGGCTGAGATAAGCACAAGATTATCGACCAAATTAAGAAAGGTCTTTTACGATGGTAGATCAAATGAATAATAAAATAACGGATTAAATAATGTATTACAGAAGTGTGTTGTGTCTAGAAATGGAACAAGTACTTGAAAGTTGTCATGTGAAAAGTAAGATGTGCGTGCATGAGAAGATGTATGAATGTTGAGAAAGCGAAGGAAGTGTATCAGGAGTGTTTTTGTCTGCCTACCCTTTTGGAGAAACGGTGTAAAAGTGAGTTACATTAACATTGCCTCTATGAAAATTAAGATTGTCTGTAGTTTTGTCCTAGCGTTATATATTTTAATCCTGCTACTGTTTATTATGTGTAATTGTGTTTAAATGAACTTCATGTCCGTAAATAAACAAAAATAAAAAATAAAAATTAAAATTGAAAAGATGCAGTATAATAGTAATTTATAAGGTGTTTACAATGTAGAGTTGTTATTGAGATTTTGGGTCTTTCGAGACTAGATCAATATAAAATAACCTACCATGTTTTACGTTAACCAGTTGTTATAAATTTATTTCATATAAAATAAACTAAAAAAAACTTCATGCCGATGCCGATTGAAAAATATTACTGCTGATTTTAAAAAAATGCATATTGCACAAAAACGATACAGTTTTAACGAAATTCGAAAAAGTAACGGAAATTGAAAACAAAAATCATTTACTAGTGCATAAAACTGGTTGTATTTACTGGTGCGTTTAATCGAGTTGTCGCGAATTTTAATTTTTGATCAGATGCAATCAACAAAAATATCATCCACCAAAAAACATCGTGTAAATACAGTTTGTAGTATCATTTCTCTTGATTAAATATTGTAATTTTGATGACAACACAAAATGCAAATGTGTCATTCCACGTCGAATAAACAAACAAAAAAATATCGAATTTCCGTAGATAATAAAGATAGCCTCATTTGCAAATATGAATAATTGAAAAAGTAGAGAGAAAATAGCATAACGTTGTTTATAGTTTGTTTGCCTAATATAAAAAAATCAGGGTTGATAAAATAAACGGGTTAAAAATTTCAAAATGGTATTCAAGATAATTGATTGCTTAAGCTTGCTTGCATGATTACAAACAAAACATTTTGGGTCAGTCATATCTTACAAAGAAATTATAAAACACAAAACATGATGTAACGCTGCATATTTTATTTGGACTCATTTAGAATATATATAAAAACACTTTTTGCCAGCAAAAAAAGTGCTAGCTGCGTAATACGAGAAAAACTGCTACATTTTTGCACTTTTTTCAGTTTAATCAGCATAACTCATAAACTGTAGTTTTATAACATTTAAGTATACTCGTAACTTCGTAAGTCAAATGATTTTTTTGAAAAAAGCTTTTTTTTAAAAATGCAATTTAATGTTTTGATTATGTGTTCAGCCAAATATCGGCGTGGCCGTTCATCCTACGAAAAAATTGTAACAAAGTGTAAAAAAATCCAAAAAAATAAGGCGAGAGAAGGAGCAATGCCACGTGACCCGCGGCCGCGTCTCCTGACAACCGTATTCTTCGATTTTCTCCCTGGAATTTAGCACTAGAGCAGAGATTTTCACAAGTTTTAGATCCGCACACGAGGTCGTGGGTTCGATTTCAACATACAATTATGAAATATTTATTGACATGTGATTTTCATATTAATATTTCATGTGCGACACCTTGGACTGGTACTGAATCTTACCTTCATGAAATAAAATGATCAATATACAATGCAATTATTGAACCGATGCAGTGCCCTATGCACCGTTGGGTGCGAATAAGGGAAAGTAGGAGTAGTACTTGTATAATCGCATTACGCTGATTTGTATAGGAATGCATACATGCATAGTGCATAGTAAGTATGAGAATACACGGAAGAAAAGACAATGCTTATTTGTTTTACACGATTATAGCCCTAAGTGAAGATGAAGGTTGCTGTCTTTGCTTCTAATGGCTACAGTAATTATAGATTTATTTTTGTTAAACAAAAGTTTGTTAAATAAAAGAAGTCGTGGTACTGTGGAATGACACAAAACGAGTTCGACAGACAAATAAACGCACGAAAATAAAACCTATTCTCTTGTATTCGGCTTAATTAATCGTGTGCTCGGATTGTTCTGTACAATATTCCACTCCAATTACTAATGTTTAAATTTTATTGGCGCTTTTGTTTTTGACACAGAACGAATTTTTATGGCAACACTTTTAGCGGAAATAAAAAGAAAATGTATTTTTCAAACCCATTTTGAATAAATAAAGTTATCAGAATAACGAACCACCTCTGTGAAGTATGCTAAACATATTTTTCTAGCGAGCAAAACTATTTGTATTTGAATTCAAATTTTTTTGAATTCCTCAAAAGCATGTAGCATTAACGCTTGCTATAATTTAACGAAGTAACCAAATAAACTTAAAAAAAAAAGTTTAATGAAAGGTTTTTCGGCAGAACACAAAATAAATTGAATACAAACATAGACATTAAAAAATAAACAGAACTTAAACTTAATGAAGAGTGCTTTGAGAAGCAGAAGTATTATGTAGGTATTAATTATATTTATTTATTTATCTACCTCAACAAGTCACGTGGCCCACAACAGAGGAGAACAACAAAACAAAACACCCAGGCCTTAGAAAATTAAATTTATGGATCTCACCGACCGACAATAGAACCTGGAATCTCCGTTGTGTAAGTCTTGCTCCACTCCACGAGGCGGAGACCACTAAATGTGCATAAAATACATGAAATAAACTTATTATATCGGAAAGCTGGTAGATTGAATATAGCTAAAATTATCATATTTTAATTATTTATGTACTGACTACAATGTAGGGTTTGTCTGAGTTTTATTTAAATTTATTTCAATAATACTTACTTTAAAATGTAATACTTACTTTATAATGAGTTTGATTAATTATAATGAGAAAAAAGTGTCATCATCATACCATATCCGCTCCCTATGTGGAGCATATAGAATCCACAAACTGCCTCCAGGCCAAGCGAACGGCAGCCAGCTCCCGTGCATTCTCCCAAGTCAAGTCCACGTCCTGCAGCTCTGACGCAAACTGCCGACGAATTGTCAACAGTGGACGACCAGGACGCCGAGAACCTGATGTCTTGTAAAATAGGCAAGCATGGTGGCGGCTCTCGGGAGGCATACGTAGTATATGGCCTAGCCAGCCGAAACGCCCTCGCCGGATGACAGTAGATACCAAGGGTTTCTGTGTCCGTTGCTTCACCTCTGTGTTCCTTACAAAGTCAAACCACCGCACACCCAAAATTATTCTAAGACACATATTCTCAAAACTCAGAAGTCTGCTGTCTTGGGCCCTGGTTAGGTGCCACGATTCGCAGCCATAGAGGAGAACAGAACAGAAAAAAGGGAAGCTCTTTAAGAATTATGCTTTGTTAAACCATTTTTTATATAATCCTATTCCTTTGTCAAATAAAAATTATTTCTCTACTAAAATAACTTCCCCCCTTGCATACAAGAACCTTATTAAACTAATATGATAAAACGACTTCCCGTGACCTTAGGGATAAAATTTGATAATTCAGAGGGAAAAGATTTATAGGGAAGACGGGGGGTTGAGTTGAATTTATGATAACCAAAAATGCCTACCCGATGTTATGGATTCCTACTAGGAGGGTTCATTATGACATGAAAATATTTTGCACCCAGTAAATTAAGGATGATAAAATAATAATAACACCCCCCCCCCGCTAAACTGTTTTATTAAGTCTTCAAAAACAGGCAGCGTATATTTTTTTGATTAAGAAAACTGCAGTTAGTAAAATGTCAAAAGGGTTGTTTTGATTAAGTAAATAAATTTTATAAATAATGTTCTTTTGCTCTCCAGAAAATTTGATAATTTGTATAAAATTAATGTTTATAGTTTTTATTTTTTATCCCTACAGAGATGAGGTGGATTTTTTTTCAAATTCAAGAATATGGATATTAAGGCGTTTACAGGGCTTATGGCCTGTCATTGGCTGGGTTGAGTGGCCACTTTATGTACTACAACATTCCCCATTCCGCTTATTAGCGAATACCACACCAGGTAACATTTTTGATTTTGTATTGTATATGTTAAGAATCGAGAATCATCCACCAGCGCGTTAATAGCTCCATCTATGCATTGATATTGAAATTAAGTATTTATTAACAAATTGCTTCATTTTTGTAACTAAGCCTCTGACCGAGTTAAATTGATTACTAGTAATGACAGGTCATAAGCCCTGTAAACGCTCGAATATCCATATTCCTGAATTTGAAAAGAATTCTACCTCATCTCTGTAGGGATATAAAATGAAATATATACCTACCCGTCTTGGGATAAGTCCAGATTTGTGTACAAGTATTTGAACACGCCCAAAATGTTGTATGTTTAACGTTTTGAGTCAAATTATCAAACAGTCGCCCGCTGTTTAGTAAAAGTGTTGCTGATATTGAGACCAATGGTTTTTGGATCAAAAACCTATTTTGTCATATAACTTACCAATTTTCAAAACACGAGTATAGGAAATAATGACTTTCACATTATATTACTAATAAAAAATAAAAAATACCTTTGTCACTGGTCCAATAAAACAATAAAACATTCACTTTCACAGTAGAATAATACATTAAAAAAATTTTTTTTTTTAATTTTAATTTACTACACACTCTAAATGTATGATATAACATTAAATACATCTTTTATATGTTGATCTATTTCTGTCCCTATAAGTTTATTCATTAAATTACTAAGTAAATTAAATATTCCTTTACAACTCCACACGTGAAAATTGTTCTGTGTTTTGGGGGAGAATTTGAATTATTGGAGGGGATGTGATGGAAGGAGAGATATTAATTAAAAAAAAGAAATGACGAATAATTTTCAGATAAATAATTGTTTACGATATACATATTTATTGTTATTTCCAGTATATAATGGCTACATTTTGTACACACGACCATCAAGATATTTTAAGATGATTATTATTGATACCTTAAATAGCGCCGTTTTCGTATATACATCAAAGGCGCTTTAAATATTGAATTTAACGGCCCGGGAAATTTTAAGTGAATAAAACTTGCTCTGTGAGTAGAAAATAGAATTATCAAAATTAATCAAAAGATTTAAAGAACTAATGTGTTTTAAGTTTCTTTCAAAACATCACTTCACTCTTACAGTTGTACTTTTGGTAGAATAGCATTCCAAGACATAGGGCCCACAACAGCAAAAGCGCGCTCCCAAAATGTTGTGCACTTATTGCGGATCGGTATGAAAACCTTGTCTGTGTCGATAAAATAACGACTTAATCACGCCCAAGCTTCATTAAAAAGTTTTATGTTATTTCATCATGTACCTGAGACTGAAAAAAAATCATATTTAAAGTCAAAGTTTTCAAAGAAATTCATTTAAGAGTTTTTCAGTCACACCTTGCAGAAATTAGCTCAGTTATTTTGTTTTATAACAGTGTCAAAATAATAAGTTGGCAAAGTACAGCAAACTGAGGTTGAGATAACTAAAATACTCAAAGTTCGTAAGTTTTCACGGCCTTCAGAATACAGGTAATGTTTTTCTGGCTTATTATGCCGTGTCTGTGTACATTGTATGGACACTGCAATGTACCCCGAAAATTCGGTAACACAAAGCCCATAAATACGGCGTAATAACCCAGAAATACATTACCTGTAAACTAAAATACGTCTTCTTAAAATATATTCAACTGAAGATGAGGCTTTTTTGGTCTTACGTACAAATATTAATTTCCGAAGAAAAAGTAAATAAGTAAGATAAAATGCTTTCTCAAGAAAATATTTCACCATCACTATTATTTTAACAGTTTTTAAATGAAAAAAAAAAGGTACTCATTTTCCATTAATTGTGATTGGAAAAGCGTTTCTTCAGCCAATTACGAATTAAAAACAGCCTTTAGTATTTGTTCTTGTTTCCATTCAGACATTTCAGCAGTCTCGTACCTCGAGTCTGTCCATTGCTATTATGTAACAAATTCAATTTGCAATTCAAATCGCCAACAAATTGAACATAAATCCAATTTACATACACTGGAGCCAATTCAGCAAAAACACAAAGGGATGAAATGAAAAAAAAAGAAATAAAAACGACTGGAAGTTACGCAGTGTCGGACGTCGGATTCCAACATCCCCCACACTTTTATATTTTTCTATACACCCACGCTTTCTCTTCAGTAACGTTAGGAGACTATATAAAATCCTATTAATAAATTCTGAAGGCGATTTTTATAAAGGTCAAGTCTTTAATAATAATATTTACAAAAATTCATTTAAAACATATTTTTAAGCATAAAAAAATGAACACCGTTAGTTGTATGGGTTTGATTTAATATTATATAGTGTGTAAGGCTTTATGCCGTTAATAAAATAACGAAATAAAGTATAGAGAACGTGTTTGTTAAATTGACAGTGACGTAAGCTATCAAATTATTACGTCTGGCGAAAGAAAGAGTAAAGGTGATTGTAAAACCTGCAATATCCTGGATGTTGGTGTTTTTTACATTTATCCATAAATTGGTGGTGCCCTATGGTTCTGAATGTTCAAAGTATTAAACATAGGCATTTTTACACTCCAATTATGTGTCTAATGATGGTGAACACTTCTAGAGTCTTTTTAAGAAAAATGTGGTCCAAGAGGTGTTTAAACAATCACACTTTCAATGGAGAAATAAATGTCCTTTTTTTTTGTATTTCGTATTTTTTTTGTGTAAATAGTAATGAATTAAAAAATTTTTCTGTGAAAAATAAAAATAAAAAAATACAAAAGATTAGATACTCTTAAAAATATATTTAAAACGGATTGACCGCAACGGTTGCTTTAAAAGCATACGTCTCATAAGCGCCCATAAAGCGTCGAACTGAATAGAGAACCAGAATAGTGGAACCAGAGAAGTGGCTATGTACTTTTTTTCTATTTTAGGCACAAAAAAAAAACTTACATCAAAACTTGGGAAATAGCGATTATGATATTTTTTAAAATGATTACTGGCATAATAACGATAACGAAAATCCAAAAAAAAATAATTCATACCTAAGAGATAAATCGCCATCTAAAAATAAAAATCAATTTTTTTCCCGTAGTCTATTGAAATCTGATAAAACAGTGGGGTATTCCAATACTTGACCCAAAGAAATAGACTGTGGGTGAATCTTGAGAGGATCAACTTACGCTGTTTGTGGGAAAACGTACCCGTAGAAACGAACATATTTTTTAAAAGTCATTATAATGGATGTGTGATCTAAACAGGGCACGATAGTTATTATGTCTAATTTAGGTAAAATGTAAATTTGTGATAAAATATTCAGTTTTTTTAGATTCTGTACCCAACAGGTGGAATTGTTTATTGGGCTGACTTCTTGGTTATGTTTTGCGCATTGCATTTAGTATAGGGTTCAATGCGCGAAGCATGTTCGGAACTCGGCTTGGGAACAATTCACGACTATAACTCTAGGCCTTGCACACTCTTTACTCTAACACAAAAAACACTAATACAACACACTCTACCACACCACACCACACGCCACACAAACACATCACGCAAACACATTTTATTTTGAGCTTAATAGTATTTTCACTCGTTCTTGTTGTTATATATTATATATATCGTTGTATAAAATGTGAAATCTGTAATTGGCCTCATTATCAGTTCCTTATATTATTGTATATTTATATTATTTTTGTTCATGGCTGTTGATTTCCAATAAATAAATAAATTACCTTGGGTGCACGCATATCTTATTTAGATTTGAATGCACTGTTTTTTGCCTCTGCTAAGTGCATTCACACAAGTGTCAACATGGCTGCAGCGTGACAGCCTTAAATGCACCATCCGGCCTTTGAGTGGATCAGAATAAATAATTCCATTAAGTACGCAGTAGACCATGATGGACACCCACCCTTCTGGGTACTAAACCTTAAGCACAAAGTTTGAAAGAATAAATATTTATTCTTAACAACAACATTTTGAACGTATACAAATACTTGTAGACAAATTACTGGATTATACCCATGCTGGGCTGATATCAGTATTTATTGATATCTCACCTACACCGATAAAGTTAGATTGCCAAAAATGCTTAACCATCTTCTCAACAGATGTCACTAGAGAGAAAAAATATTGAAATCTGTCGAAAAACCAACTCAAATGTGGATACTTCTGTACAAACTCAACATATATAGAATTTCAAAAATTCGTCAGATGATTGGCGGAATGAGGAATGTTGTAGTACATCAAGTGGCCACTACTTAACCCAGCCAATGTCAGGTCATAAGCCCTGTAAACGCCTAGATAACCCACATTCATTTCCAGAGTTTCTCTGTCTCTGTTGAGATATATAAAATATTTATTCTTTTACCTTACAGAGATGTGATTGGTTGAGGATCTACCAGCTCCTGGTAAAAGTGGTCACAAGCACCATAATATACTTAGGCCGTATCTCCCAATACAATAGGTTTTTTAGAAATCTTTGGTGTCACCCTGTACAAGTTAAAATACTTGAATATTAACATGATTTTTTTCTAAAAATGAAGCTAAGATAAGAATTATAAAAAAATTAACCTTTTAACACACCAAAATCAACCTGTCTAGCTGATTTATTTTTCTTTCCAAAACTCATGCTTCACCCCCGCCTAGTAGACTTCTACATAGCTGGGTGTATGTAATTAGTTCGCCATCCCACCCCCGCTCGGGCCGTCTGCAGTGTACATGCACCTTTACGGTCTGCCGGACAGTGTGACCGGACCTTTAGGAACCAAATAATTCAGCCATATTAAAAGTAGTTATATTTGTATATTTATTTCATATAAACAATACTCAGTACCTTTTACAACAAGAAGAAAAAAAATTAACAAAGGAACATAATAATATATTACAATATGTATGATAACATAGGAAATAATAACAATATGCAGTAAGTTATGTATATTGGTGGAAATGTATTGATTGTAATAAGCTGTTTTAATTTAAATTATAATTTTTTGTAAAAAGCTAAAAGCTTTTTTCCTCGCAGTAAGACTTTTTACCGTTTTAATGATCTTGTAAAATAAAGAACCAAGTTGTGGTCTGGTAGTAGAGTAGCAGACTCCGGATTAGATTACACCACTGTTTCAAGATGTTTTTTTCTATTTACCTTATTTATATATTTTTATTTCTAGTTACCATTGTGTCTAGATTCTTAAGTATTGCAATTTCATTTTGTTTGTATTTTTCTGTACAAGATCTGTATTGTAATTTAGTGTCTTTTCACCAGTCGATGGGAGAACTTTACTCCCGAAACCAGGTAGTGTAGGTAAATTCTATAGAATAAACCAATGGTAACACATAACATCGTTTTATTTAATCGTAATTTAATAAATATCTAATCTGTTCAGATAACAAAATGAAAGAATAATTGGTTCTAAATAGTTTTAATCCTCATTTTTATATCCTAAAACATAATGAAAACAAAACTTCACATCTAACTTTCGAAAGCTTTTTTTTCAGTCTAACTGGTTTATTATTCATCAGTAAAACAAAGTCATCGGTCCGTAGTACTTTAGAAAGGCTCCAACCGGTAATTTCCAACTCTCAGACTCCATACATTTGCGACCAATTTAAACTAGACAATTGCATTCGACTTTATCGTCGGATGACTCAGCCTCCTTGATGGCGAGCTGAATAATTGAGGAAAATTCGATGGAATGAGAAAACGTTTAGTGAACTTTCTGAATAAATTCTCTTTTTCAGGAAATTTCACCTGAAGGAACATGAATTATATAACTGAATTTGAAGAAAAGTAGGCAATTTTAAATTAGTACTTTGAAAGCTTTGAACAAGAATTTCAGAGAAGTGACATTCCATAACATGAAATATTGATTTATATGTGATTTTCATATTAATATTTCATGTGTGATACCTTGGACTGGTTCTGAAGCGTAAGGCTGATCACCTTATCTTCATGTATTAAAATGATCAAGATACACTGCACTTGGTGAACCAATGCAGTGCCCTATGCACCATTGGGTGTGGATAAGGGTAGTAGTAGCAGTAGACATTCCATAATTGAAAAATACTACCGTGTCTAAAGTGCCAAGTTACCTACTTCTTCACTTACTACCTACGTCATCAATAGGCATCTACGTCATCACTAGACATCTACGTCACACGTATCGTGTATTGGCCTAAGTGCTGGAGTCTTTAGACAGTGGAATTCGATAGTAAGTGTTGTTATGAAATTAATCCTGGGAGGTTTTTAGATATAATGCTAGAATAGTACTTATTTATTTTAATGCAAAAAGTTAAGAATTTACATAAGAATATTTCATATATGATACTTTTTTGATCTCTCTTACCTTCTTCGTAACGAAGATATTCCTGCACATGAATGTCTACCGATGCTGTGCCCCGACGGATCAGGGATAGTAGCTTGTTGTGATAATTTTTTGTTTTAAAACATTGTGAATGTTACAATTTGACTTCTCAACAGAGACGAGTAACCTTGGAGGGAATATGGATATCTAGGCGTTTTACAGGGCTTATAGACTCGTCATTGGCTGGGTTAAGTGGCCGCTTGACTGTATTACAACATTCCCCATTACAACTAGGTATTTGATATCAATATCTGCCAAAATACATAGTCTACAATGGGCGCGATGCTTAACATGTAAACTCTCTGTCATCCATTGAGGAAGAAATATTGCTAAGCATTTTAGCAGGAACCTTTATGATTCGCAAGTGAGATTCTTTACCGAATTATATCACCTACTAGGAAACGCTCCTGACGATGAATCTTAAATTTGTTTCTGCTTATAACTTTTAACCGGGCTCTTGTTTATAACGAACATTTTGAGTGTGTCCAAAATACTTGTAGACAAAAACTGGATTTCACCATTTCGGGCTAATATTTATATTATGACATCTTAACAGAGACGAGAAACTTGGAATGGTTTTCTGAATTTTTTTGCTCTGCTTGTAAAATGTCTATTTTCTAAGCCGTAAAGACTGTCAGGCTTATTAGTTCTCCCTTGAGAATACCTTTAATTTGTCAGACGACAGATAAGGAACAAAGAATGTTTGCGGAGTCGGATTATCGCAGCTGAAGAGGAATCTACGTGCCCTTTTGTTATTAGTACTATTTACGTTGAACGTAAAGCGTACCAACAAAACGAAAACAATTCATCTCGCAATCGAAGAAATCTCACTCAAAAAAATAGAGGGGCAGAAAAAATCCTGGGCTGTGATGGAAAATTCTACTTCCTGATTTTTTGTGTTTTTAATATCGAAACCGGAATCGTATATCGTAAGATTAGTTCAGAGTCTTAGCCATTGCGCTAACGAGGCCCGCCTATGTTCTTGGTTGAATGTCAAGTATGCTTAATTGAAAAATCTTAGGTTTCTTTTTACTGCAGTCGACTGATCAAAATATAAAATATCACACGTTTGAAGGGAAAAGAATTTTAGAAATTTAGTCTCGAAAAATAGTTTATTTTCTGTTAAATTTATGGTATATTGTTTCAGTAAAAAATATTAATTTTATTTATTTATTTATACTCTTTATACCACGCCTAATACAGGCCTTTTTATTATAAGTAGTAACTACAAAAATAATATTTAATATAAATAATAATGTCTTTTGAACAGTACCCAAGTACTCGGCAGCAGTTGTGACAGAGGTATAGAGTTGGGGCACATAAAGGAATCCCAATGCCTGTATAGGGTGACCCATATGGGAAAAACTATAAAATTTTATATTTAAACATTCTGATTTTAATTACGATGTGCAATCAAAAGAAACATTTTGATTTCTATTCCTTTAAAAGGTCTAGCAGGTCATTCGTGACCAAACCCGACTTCACCATATAATAAAACAATATTGCAGTTCACATTAAATATGAGATTTTTGTTGTTTTTCAGCTTAATTTTTTTATACATTGATATGGTACATATAGTACATTCAAATTAATCCAAATTAGCAATTCCATTAAGATTTTACAGAATATAAAAAACCTATAAATTATTTACATTCTAATTAAAGATATTGACTCGAAACCTGTAAAAATAATATTTATTTGTAATATTGCAACATCCAAAAAAAAAGAACAGAAAATAATAAAAAACGGTTTTTACAGTAAAAAAGTCCAGTATACAAATTGTTAAGATAAAAAATACTAAGTAAAAAAAAATGTTGTTTTGACAATTTAATTGTTATTTTATAAGCTATGGCAGATTAGTAAAATTGCACATAATTCTTGTTTAACAAAAGCGGTTTTTTATTTTGTTTTCCTTATACTTTGATATTCCTATATTTGATTATATACTTACCTGATTCTGGAAATATTTATTAATTTTCTTTAATTTTTAATTTAAAAAATTAAAACCATGTTTAAAAAGTTCTGTCGTACCCGTTAATAATTGATCTAAAAATATAATATGGTCACCGGTAGGTTTTTCTGCAAATTTTTTCACGCCAAATCACTTTGGTCCAATCAGGCGATGCGGATTTTACGAACACATTTAAATAACTTCCATTATTACACATAATATTTGTTAGGGTGTTAGTATTGGCTTTCTATATCTGCCGACATCTATTAACGCCATAGATTTTTGTTCTACGCACAAAAGTTAAAACAAAAAAAAAGCATTGATCCACTCAAAGTAAAAAAACATTAATCATATACATTGGTGCCTTCGATCGTACTTAAAGTTGCATTTTAAGCAATAAAATATTCCCATTAATAGCATGTAGATTTTTACTGGCTTAGGTACACTACTTGTAGCTTACCAGACTTGAAAATGGACAACAAAGCATCGTCGCTTTAGTTACGTGAGATATCTTCACCTACTTCCTTCCTTGGGGGCAGTACCACCGTAAAGGAAGTTGCAATAGAACCGCAGCATATCTAGAGCCTTTAACACTCGCCCAAATAAGGACAAGTGAAACCTTGCGAAATCGATTTAGGTTTTATCTGGCTTCTCCGCAATGCACTAGGTAATTACCCAACGGAAGTGAAGTAACACAAAATTCGATGTTAAAAAATGCATTAGGTATGTAAGTACCTCGAAGCGTGATCTATTTGGAAATGCAACTTTTCTCACAGATTAACTGAAAAAGCTAACTTTTACATTTTTTAAAAGCTCTACAAAACGGAAATGCCGCTTAATGAAATTCTTGTCTCGTGGGAGTAGCTTATTGTCAATGGTTTTTCATTGAAATAGGCTTTCTTTAAAGCCCTAGGTACTGTTTCACTGTTTAAAAGTTGGTATAAAAATACAATATACTTACTACTACTACCCTCCTTTTATCCGCACCCAATGGTGCATTAGGCACTGCATTGGTAAACCAAGTGCAGTGAATCTTGATAGTTTGTTACATGAAGGCAGGGTGATTAGTTTTACGCTTCAGCGTCAGTCCAAGGTATCACATATTATGACATATTTTTATGTGAAAATCCCGTTCAAACAAACATTTCAAATTCAAAAAAAAATATTTTGTGAGTATAATCTATATTGTTATTCTTAAATCTTTTATGGCATCGTGTCATATTACCCTACCAGGATTCAAAACAGTAGACTTGTGAGATTTGAGAAAAAAAGAAGAACCCCAGGACAATTTAAAAATTTAAAAAAATTTGATTGTCTTTTAATATCTTACGAATTTTTCTTTCTATTTTTGTTACCGTGATAATGCCCGTAATCAATTTTTGAAATTTCGTAATCGTGATTTCCCGCCAAAACGGGTGATAATCATGGTTGGATCTGCGTTTCTATTAATATTTTTAACCAAGTTTTGATGTCCTAAAATAGAAAAAAGTACGAAGCGCTTCTTGATTCTAGCCATCAACTATCTCATTCAGTACGACCCTTTTTGTGCGCTTAGGAAGGCGGGTGCTTTTAAAGCATCCTGTTTGCGAGTCAATCCGTTTGTTAAAAATTTTACGAGGGAGTCCTTAGGAATCTGATTTTTTCAAATAATTTTTGTTAGAAAAAATTTAAAATATTCATTTCTCCATCATACACCAAAAAATTTAAGGAATATTTAAAAAAAAGAGTCCACTTCTCTTTGTATTTTTGGGGTGGGTTGGAAGGGTTACAAACGCAAAAAGGTGGTTGTCAATTACTGTTCATCATACGCACGCGAATTGGCTGGTTGGGCCGTAAACTATCCCGAATATTCACGTAAAAACCTCGACCACGCTCGCTTTTACTATTTTAAGGCTTCAGGATTTCTATGCATCTAGAATCTATAAAAGTTCGCTGCTGACAATCTAGCGGCAGTTCCCGTTTTACGTAGAAACTGTAAATGTGTAAACTAACAGTGTAATAGTAATAACAGAAGAAACATAAATCATAACTGAAAGACGGCCAGCCGGAAGCTTACCGGTTGTAAATAGCAAGTGGTTGGATTTCAACATCAACATTTTAAATTGCCTGTCCCGACGGCTGAATTTTATTCTGATAAAACGAAAGATATACACATCATGCTGTATAAGAAACGCATAAACAAGCGTGAACGCCTTATTTTCAATACACCACCAGTACTTTTGTATTTTAATACACATATTATAAACTATATTTGTTTAGTTATACCTGATGATCGTTGTATTTTTAAGGAATTAGTTTAAATTTGTGTCATACAATCAACCTAAAAACAACGTCGAATCTTAAAACACGTGAATACGCTAGAAGATAAATATTTTACACTTTTTGTTAAAATATTTAAGCATAAACAGAGTTTTCGTAGCAACATAATTATATTCTAGACTAATTAAAAGTTATGCATCACAAGTTTATAAAAACATAATGAATTATGAATCATCGTCGTGCATGAGGTTGCAGATTTGATTCATGCAGGCGTGTGAGACGCATAAAGACTGATATTCTTGTATTCTAGTGAGACCCCCTTGCACAATTGGGTGCGGATAGGGGGGAGTAGTTCAACTGTAGTACAGGGAAAAAACCCCAAAAACACCCAATCATAAATTCATGCATGCGAACATTCTTATAAACAGATATAACAACTAGGTGTGAAATCTTGATTCCTCTAGACTGTCTGATTGTATCACAGGAGGTAAGTAGGCAGGCCCTTTAATCCTAGCAACATTATGGTCCGTTCCTCGGGGTATCTGTGGACGGGGATGGATATATATATTTCACTAAGGATGAGAGCAAGGTCAGAATGGGCGTCTTCCATTTAGTATGAATTCACTTAGAAGTCACCTCACACGGCGAAATCAGGTATTCGCACGACGCGTGAGACCAGTCGTTATCAGCTTAGAATAATCTATTTTTAAATGAGCATCCACAGAAAACTGTAAGATCCATTTTTTTAAACTCCGGGAATTACGGAATATGGATATTCTCAAGTGTTTACATGGTTTGTTGAACTGTCATTTGGCTGGTGATTGCGTGTCCACATCACTTATTACACACTTTGCTCATTCCGCTTAGTAGCGAATATATCACACCAGCTATATTTTTGAAAACGCCACTATTGGACCTCTGTCAGAAAATGTAACCAGGTTAGATGTATCTGTTATATAAGCAAACAATTTAAACATAAAGTTGGCTATTGGTTTTATTGCTTCAAAAACTAAGACCAAAGTTTTAACATTTACCTCATCAGTTGTCCTTCACATTGATTAGACCACAAGTCTAGACGTCTAACACTGTTTTGGCGATCACTATAGCCAGAATGACGGGACGCAGATGGACGAAACGCGTTCTGGTGTGGAGACCGAGCGACACCGCAGGCCTCAAAGACGTCCACCCGATGGGTGGGGGGGGGCGGGGGGGGGTGTGGGGGGGGGTGGAGATATAGGGGGTGTGGTGGTTTTCGACACTTCAGGAGGAGATGGGTGGACGACAGTCCGGAAGTCTGTGTGAAGGACAGGGATGCGTGGATCGGCGCAGGGTTCGGGGAGGACACGGAGACGGCAGGGCGGAGGCCTATGTCCAGCAGTGGACCTCAGCAGGCTGAAAGTGCCATGATGATGATGATGGTGGTCAACATTTAAAAACAAATTGGTACCATCTTGTACATCATGTATATCTAAGAGTACATGTCAATGTACTCATGATTTTTTTAAGCAAACCACTAAAAATATTAACCGAAGTAACCGAATTAAGTTACGAAAAAAAAAATTACAACCGGTAATTTACGACGAATAGAATATTTATTGATTATAATTTATTTTGCATAAGCAACTATGCACAAAATGGGTACTTTGCAACAATAATTAGTAAGTACTTATATAAATGTTTTAATCTTTTTAGATAGTTAAGAGATAGCCTATAAGTGGACGTTATTTTTAGAAATTAATATAAGTGTATGTCTGTTGGCTGTCCATAAACAAATAATTTTTTAAAAAAAGTTGTCAAATGGTCCAGAGATGTGACTGCGGACCCCCATACATATATTCGCGGACCCCCAGGGGTCCGCGGACCACAGGTTGGGAAACACTGCTATAGAGTAATAATATAATGTTATATTGGGTACCTGGCCACTCTGTACACCATATAAGAATATTACAATAAGTACCTGGCCACCCTGTATATCATAGAACAATAATATAATGTCATATTGGATAGACTAATTGGATATTGGGGATGTAATATAATTGGCACTCATGTTGTTTCGAGTGAGTTCTTGAAACATGTCGATTCTTTGAATCGAGGAATTAAAAACAAAAAAATAATTCTGAATGTTCCATACATGAATTATTCTACTGCTTTGCTTCATGGATGATTGATGATTGATTTTGTATATTGATGGAACAAATACAAAAATGAGTGGCGGCTTATATTTTCAAGTGCGTGCAATTATCGGTGTGCTTGATTCGAATAAAGCTCATTAAAACATACTGCAATCGAAATCGAATTTAACAAGCTTAATTTATCACGCTTCATTATTCATACAGAAATATTTATGGTCCACCCTTATGTATGGTAGTGAAGCGTGGTGTTGGAAAAAGAAGGATGAAAATAGACTGAATGCTGTTGAAATGCGATATTTAAGGCGAATGTGTGGTAAGACTATGTATGATAGGTGTACAAATGTCGAAATTAGAGCAGAGTGCAAGGCTGAGATAAGCATTATCAACAAAATTAAGAGAGGGCTTTTACGATGGTTTGGTCATGTAGAGCGAATGAGTGAGGAAAAAACGGCTAAAAGAAGTTTAAATGCAAGTGTGCCTGGACTTAGAAGCCGAGGAAGGCCGAGAAAGATATGGTATGACCAAGTACGACAAGTACTTGAAAGTGGACATGTGAAAAGTCGGAATAATTGGCGTATGTGCATGATGAAAGATGTATGAATGTAAAGGAAGCAAAGGAAGTTTGTCAGGACAGAGTGGTATGGCGTTCTATCCTCTCTGCCTACCCCAACGGGGAAATGGCGTGGTGGTTAGTTAGTTAGTTAAATTTAATAAATTGTAAACAGCAAACAATATAATAATAATATAACAATACAATAAACAATAGGTGGTGAAGGGACATGGATTGAACTGGCATTTGTGCACGTTTCGTTCCGTAAAAGGAAGTATCTAGAACTAATAGATTGCTTAGTGGGGTAGTCCCCGGGGGGGACTTGGTGTGCCTTCGCACGGGCGGCCCGTCCCGGGCTGTTTGTGTGTGCGTGTGTGGAGGTCTCAAATTATATCCCATCCCTCAACTTCAATTGTATTGCGTCTTTTGTAAGGATAGGATGGTTTTTGGATAGGTATTGTGATAAGGTACGGCAGGAGACGTATGAAATAGTGTCTGCCAGATAGGATGATAGGATGATAGTGTGAGATGCACACATGCGTTCTGTCCCCTTCCCTCTTTTCCCTAATCCCCCCTCCATTGAGACCCTGACCGCGGATGCACGGGTGGATGTCTGGGATGGGGGGCCTGGCGAGGCGGGATACCGGTCTCTACACGGGTGGTTGTAATTACTCATAAATAATTATCGGGGTAGAAACTAACATCCCTACCACTGTTAATTTGGGCCGACTCTGGTTGGTTTGGGTGATGGAAACAATGACAATTATAATACATAAGCCGAGACGGTGGTAGGGGGGTACAATGAAAGCATTTGTTCGCGTACATAATCGTAAATTCATCCGTATTTTTATCACACTAACAATCTTAAAATCGTGGTTTAGCTTGTTGAAAAAATCGGTAGAGTTGGCTGGACTGAAAAAAGACTCAATAGTCTTTAAAGCAGTCTAGGGAAAGGGTGGGGCTTTCATTGAATACAATAATAATGACAGATATTAGCGTTTTATTATTTCTGTACCTGAGAGCCAAAAATAATAATGCAACATCTAAAAAATCATCATAAACGCCGAGTTTTGAGAAAATTTTGATCCGGATAAATAATACTGCTGAAATACTAACTTGCCTTAAAGCCGACAGAAATGAATTCACTAGTTGCTCGATTTATTAAGCAGGTTAGCGCCGATGTGTAAATGACTGCAATTTATCCATTCCAGAAAAGCATTCATGTCTCCAAATGTAAGGTTCTGGAATTGTAAAGGGCAGTTCTATTACTGGAATTACTGCACGTCAAGGCACTGAATGCCTTGTATGGCGGATATTACCTTTCAAAACCTGGAACATTACACAAATGCTTCAATTGAAATCCGGTTGCATTCATTTCACGGTACTTGGAAAAATGGAGGTAATTTAATCATTATTAGTCCGTTTTGTTATTCAGCGATGTTCAGGGTAATTTAAAAATGCATTATTGGCTCATGAAGACTACAGAAAAGAGAGGTGAAGGATTTTTTACAGTCTGATTTGTTTGAATGCAGTTATGTTCACAATATTCGTACATATTAAATGTATATATTTAACCCCATTACAATAATATGGAAATTAACAAACTTAAACAAAATTGAAATCCGTTCTTATATCAAAATGTGAAGAGGAGGAAGAAGATGTATGAATGTGGAGGAAGGGTGCATGAGAAGATGTATGCATTTGGAGGCAGCCTGCATAAGAAGATGTTTGAATGTTGAAAAACTCATTTTTAAAAATTATTTAAAAAAATCATTACTATTGTTTCATAATAATACCTAGAGATATTCATCATCATCATCATACCATATTCGCTCCCTTTGTGGAGCATATGGATTCAAAAAACTGCCTCCAGGCCAAGCGATCGGCCGCCAGCTCCCGTGCATCCTCCCAAGTCAAGTCCACGTCCCGCAGCACTGCCGACGAATTGTCAACAGTGGACGACCAGGACGCCGAGAACCTGACGCCTTGTAAAATATGCAAGCATGGTTACAAAACAAGAACTTTTAATAATATTTCATTTCAGTTTAATCACTTTTGATTAAAAAAACGTACCGTTTTCACCGATATCGATATCTCATCGGGAATAATGAAAAACGTGTCTGATTTTAGATTTAAGCCACGGCCAGCAGCTCTGACGCAAGCTGCCGACGAATTGTCAACAGTGGACGACAGGACGCCGAGAGCCTGATGCCTCGCATAATAGGCAAAATGAAGAGATAGTATTAATTATTTAAGAGATATTACCAAACCAAAATGTATTTTGTTAGCATCTACATACCGTTACTAGATATTATACTTACCTACCTCAAAAATAGCATTTAAAAAATTTAATTAAGGGTGTTTTTCTCGTATTGGGCTACTATGCATGAGGTTCTCGAGCACCGGTTCAATTCCCGACAAAATATTAAATATGAAATATTTTTATAAATTTTATTAAAGTGTGGTTTTTTCACTTACAAAATATTTCATATCTGATACCTAAAACTGGCGCTAAATCTTCAGAGAATATTGTATTTGATTTATTTTTAAAATTTACTGTATTTTTGATTACCGTCTCGATATCGAGTATCGTATGTCGAAATTAGGTAGGGATAAGGAAAAATGTCGAATAAATAAGGATTTAGATTGCATTAAAGACACTTCAGTAAATTGATTTTTATAAAACAGTGTTGCTATTTTACTAATCATTTTTTGTGATTTCGTATTTTTATGGGAGTTGGATTCTTGGAAAAACCTAAATTTGCTATTTTAAGCTTTTGATTAATTTTAATTGTATTTTCTACGCACGGAGGGGGTTTTTATTCACTTTAAATTTCTCGAGCCGTAAAATCAATATTTGAAGCGCCCTTGAGGTATATTTATACGAATACGGCGCCATATAAATTATCCATAATAATAATAACAGCAAAAATGATTTTTATTTTTTAACAAATATTGTTTTGTAAATTCTAAATTTGTGAAATCCAAACTTGGTTCTATTATACTAATTATGTAAATATTCAATTATGTTTAGTACTACAATGTGTTATGTATAATACTACCATGCCCTGACTCGACAAGGACTATCTAGTGAGTCGGGGCCAGATCATTGGCATAGGTCTCTACTGATTGAGTCGCCATCCCATTATTGTGATTATATTAAATGTGAAATGTTATAAATAAATAAATAAATAAAATTCAAGGAGACCTACAATTAATAATGATACACAAGAAATCTTAAGTTTGAGGAATAAGTGTATAAAACGAGACACTTAGAAAATCTCACTTTGGGAGATTTTAAATATATACAATATTTACTCTATAAAAAAATATTTTTTTCCGGAGATTATCATCAACGTTTTTGACTCCCTTACAAATTCAGTGGATAACCCCATTTTCACTGCATTAGTTATTCCTCTCAACTTTATAATATTGAAGCTTCAGAAGGTCAAACGTCTGAATTTGAGCTTTGGCATCACATTAGTACTAAATACATTCAGCAAATTTTATTGGGTTCCGCCATTTAAATATTCCACCCTTGTATAAGGCAAACTTACCCCTTACTCGTAGGCTAGAAGCCTAGAATAGGCTGTCTACCTTCAGGGTGGATTCGGTATAAATATTGTATTAAACAAAGGTGTTAGTAACATTTTCCAACTCGGTACAAAGAAAGGCAAGCTTGAAACAGAACGAATATTCTGTTTTGCGTCCTGCTTGTATTTCTGGCTTGAATAAATTAAACAAGTTCTTGGTATATATTATGTGTACAAAGCAGAATGGAAATGAAATGTTCTTCTATGAATAGAATACATTGGACAGATGGATGTTTCTAGATGTATGAGGGTAAGATAGGGGTAAACGCATTAATAAAATATTTGTTTTAATAAGATTCCCTCAACAACTACCCACAGCAGTACTTTAACTCAGCGGTCTACATAATATGTATGACACGTTTTTTAAATGAATTTACATAATTTTCAAGTTTAAAAAAAATTGCTCTAACTAACTAACCATCACGCCATTTCTCCGAAAGGGTAGGCAGAGAGGGTAGAACGCCACACCACTCTGCCCTGGCATACTTATCTTGCTTCCTCCACATTCATACATCTTCTCATGCACGCGCGTCGATTATTCCGACTTACATGCCCACTTTCAAGCACTTGTTTTACTTGATCATGGCATGTCTTTCTCGGCCTTCCTCGACTTGCACAGTTGCATCATATTTTTTAACCGTTTTTTCATCATCCATTTGCTCTACATGACCGAACCATCGTAAAGACCTTTCTTAATTTTGTCGATAATGCTTTTCTCAGCCGTCCACTCTGCTCTAATTTCGACATTTGTACACCTATCATACATAGTCTTACCACACATTCGACATAAGTGCACCTATTATACATGGTTTTACCACACATTCGCCTGAGAGGTCGCATTTCAACGGCATTTTCACCAAAAACGCAGCTTTATTATTTCTCATTATTTCTGATACGATTTTTATTAGTTTCTCGTTAGAAACTTACTTTTAAATGTTAATTTGAAATAAATTGAGGTGGGTGAAAAAACTTTGAGTTTTATGCAGACTACAATTTATGAGTGACCAAAGTGAGTATGGTAATACAAAACTGATAAATATCTTAAAACACCTGTAGACAACAACTGGATTTCACCCATGACGGGCTACGAGATACCTCAAGAAACAGAAGCGTAACAATTTTTATTGTACATACCAATGTAGGTTAATAAGTTTCATATTTTATCAATAATTTGTATTATAGCTACGAATTTGATTCACGATATTGTTGTGTATGTATGTATCGGCTTTAAAGCTTACTCGTATTGAGTTAAAAAATTTCCATACTTAAACAATCATCATCATCATCATACCATATCCGCTCCCTATGTGGAGCATATGGAATCCACAAACTGTCTCCAGGCCAAGCAATCGGCCGCCAGCTCCCGTGCATCCTCCCAAGTCAAGTCCACGTCCCGCAGCTCTGACGCAAACTGCCGACGAATTGTCAACAGTGGACGACCAGGACGCCGAGAACCTGACGCCTTGTAAAATATGCAAGCATGGTTAAGGGCTCTCGGGAGGCACACGTAGTATATGGCCTAGCCAGCCGAAACGCCTTCGCCGGATGACAGTAGATACCAAGGGGTTGCTGTGTCCGTTGCCTCACCTCTGTGTTCCTTACAAATTCAAACCACCGGATACCTAAAGTTCTGGGAGCGAACATGACAGAAAACGGCAGATTTCTGAAAGAGCTGGGAGTGCTGCTTGGAGTAGCGGGCGCCGCATTCAACAGTATGAAAGCTGTCTGGAGATCGGATGTTTACTCTGTTAAAACAAAACGCCGCCTTTATAACTCCTGCATCACACCTGTTCTCCTCTACGGCTGCTGCGAATCGTGGCACCTAACCAGGGCCTAAGATAGCAGACTTCTGAGTTTTGAGAATAGGTGTCTTAGAAGACTTAAACAATAATGAATCAATATTATGATTGGTAACTTAAGAATATTATTTTATCAGTTCCATGTTTTTAAACTCTTAACAAAACAACTATCTCTACCGACAAGTTTTAATATTTGTAAATAAAAAATCAGCTACCCAACTTGACTTAAAATGAAAATGAAATGTCCGTCTTTGTGGTTATTCAAAAATTCATTCAAACCACTTTTCTTAAGTGTGCCTCCTTGGTACATTTTCAGAACAGGTAGTCTATTGTTTCAGGCTTGATTTCTTACAAACAAACGGACACAAACAACTTGTCTAGCGAGCTTTGCATATGTGCATTATTAACGTTACTCGTACCAACATGATGAAAATTACGGGTCTCGAAGCAACATGCAAACTTAACAAACTTATATGGAATCAAGGAACTTTGTTTTCTTGGCTTTGCTAGCGCTTAACAACGCCAGCGTGGAGTTCATTTTAAAATGGAAACTATATTGAAATGTTATTGAACTATGGACGTTTCGTCGAAATTAACATTCCGTAATATTAGGATGTAATCATTTTTTTTACTCAAGTAATTTCATAATAACAAAAACTAAACTAACTAACCATCACGCCATTTCCCCGTAGGGGTAGGCAGAGAGGATAGAACGCCATACCCCTCTGTCCTGACAGACTTCCTTTGCTTCCTCTTCATTCATACATCTTCTCATGCACATACGCTGATTTTTCACATGACCACTTTCAAGTACTTGAAGTACTTGGTCATGCCATGTCTTTCTCGGTCTTCCGCGGCTTCTACATCCAGGCACACTTGCATTCAAACTTCTTTTGGCCGTTTTTTCATCACTCATTAGCTCCACATGACCAAACCATCGTAAAAGCCCTTTCATAATTTTGTCGATAATGCTTATCTCAGCCTTGGACTCTGCTCTAATTTTGACATTATTAGTAATTATTTGAAAAAGTATTCATGAAAAAAGTAGATATTTTTGATTTTAGATATGTGCACTTGTTTCAAAACTTAATGATATTACAAATGTAAATAAAAATCTCTCTAAATTTAATTTAAATTTAAAGAGACCTGAATTAAACAATTTGGATTAAAATTATAATACCGTTTTTTTTTATAAAAATGGGTAGGAATTAAAATTTTCATTTTAACTACTCCACCTTTCCCCTTATCCGCACCCAATGGCACATAGTGCCTGGGGATCTGCATTGTTACACCTAATACAGTAAATCTTGATAATTTTTTTTGCTTCAGCACCAGTCTAAGAAATATGAAATATTTTATACGAAAAATCACTATTTTCATAAATAAATAACATTTAACAATGATTGAAAGAAAACGAGTAATAATACGGATCGCGAAAAATTGCATTAAATCAAAAACGAGTTAAAATTGGTGAAAGAATTTGTTTGATGGAAAAAAATTACAAAATATCATCACCATCATCATATTATGTCCGTTACCTATGTGGAGCATATGGAATCCACAAACTGCCTCCAGGCCAAGATATCGGCCGCCAGATCCCGTGCATCCTCCCAAGTCAAGTCCACGTCCCGCAGCACTGCCGACGAATTGCCAACAGTGGACGACCAGGACGCCGAGAACCTGACGCCTTGTAAAATAGGCAAGCATGGTTACAAAACAAGAACCTTAAATAATATTTCATTTCGGTTTAATCACTTTTGATTAAAAAAACGTACCGTTTTCACCGATATCGATCTCTAATCGGGAATAATGAAAAACGTGTCTGATTTTAGATTTAATTATTGATTCGCTTGTCACGTGACGTGTTTAGGTAGTCACGTTTGTAGCACGTGACAGTGACGTCACTACTGTCAACGTGTCGTTTGGAATGTATAATGTATGTATCGGAATTACCTCTTCCAAATAATACTGTCCTTAGAGGATTTGTGTACTAAAAATAACATATAAATATAATCGAACTGAAAAAATAACGGCTACAAGTTTTAAGTTATCCTTATAATCGCATCCCTTGTTCGCAACTAATAGGGCACTGCATAGATTACTGCAATTAATTACAAACATTTTGTGTCACTTTTTTTTGGAAATAAAAGTACCATTAAGGTAGATAACTAACTAACCATCACGCCACTACCCCGAAGGGGAAGAGAGAAGATAGAGCGCTCACTACTCTGTCCTGGCACAATTTCCTTGCTTCCTCTACATTCTTACATCTTCTCATGCACACACGCCGATTAATATTAGGTTTGAAAAATCCGTTTATCCTTATAGTCGTTTCTCTCGTACGCTTCTAATGGCGCAAAGGGCACTGCATGGATAACATTGATTCGAAAAATTAATGAAGGAAATATTTGAGTCACAAATACGTTTTTTTATAGAAACGGATGAATGTGGCATTTATGAAAGCATAATAAGTAACATAATTTATTCAGTTATGCATCCAACTGAAATAAAGTACAATTAACTGATCAGAGTGAATTTTCAAACGGTTGCCTCTTTACAGACACTACGTGTATTAT
Source organism: Micrasema minimum (assembly GCA_022494985.1). Taxonomy (NCBI): domain Eukaryota; kingdom Metazoa; phylum Arthropoda; class Insecta; order Trichoptera; family Brachycentridae; genus Micrasema; species Micrasema minimum. Next base: position 19,832 of record JAGVSP010002108.1, on the reverse strand, counting down.
TTTCTAAGTTCTAAGGGAATAGATGGCTTTGTTCAGATAACTTTAAAAATATATATATTGGAACGATGACGCAATGAAACGATACTAAAAAACACGTAAACACAATTAAAAAATATGTAGTAAGTACTTAATGGAGAAATCTATTAACAAAAGCAAAAAAAAAACTAATAAAAACCAACAAGTGAAATAGGGAATGTACAATACGTCAAGAGCTCAAGAAACTCAGTCAACAAGCCCTGTAAACGCCCGAATTCTCGATCTTAAGATAGATTTTTTATCTCCGTTGAAATATCATCGTAAGCTCGGCATGTATATTTATGATTACTATATTTATTTAGTTCTATTTGTGAATTTACATTGTCTAATTATTTACATTACATTACACTTCTTTATTATTTTACACCTATTTTCATCCTTACATTATACATTCTTTAACTTAGCTATTTTATACACTCTTAAACATTTTATTAATATTGTATTACCTACTTCTTATATTATAACTACATTTATATACTTATACACTATTCTCGTTAGTATATACATTTAATGTCAATTGTCATCCAACGAGGGCGTTACGGCTGGCTAGGCTATATACTACGTATGCATCCCGAGAGCCTTAACCATGCTTGCCTATTTTAGAAGGCATCAGGTTCTCGCTGTCCTGGTTGTCCACTGTTGACAATTCTTTGGCAGTTTGCGTCAGAGCTGCGGGACGTGGACTTGACCTGGGAGGATGCACGGGAGCTGGCGGCCGATCGCTTGGCTTGGAGGCAGGGAACGGATATGGCATAATGATGATGATGATCTAAAAGACGCCAAATGTCCAGCATTATTTTATTTATTTTTGTGCCAATCTAACAAATAAACAAGTTATATGTACTCGTTGGTAGAAAAAATATTTTACTCTTTCATTCTGATGATATAAAGATAGGTTTCTCTGTTGATTTAGCGCAGACTAGAGTGACGATTAAGGGGAAGCAAATGAGATTTGTTTCATGTAGAAATTGCCAATACTGCTATTTTATTTGCGACTCTGCTTTGTTGATTCGATCTCAAATCTTCTTGTGGAACAAACAACAGAAGTATCAAGGAAATTGAACCCACAGATCCATATAATGATAGAAATAAGGGATGTCTCATTCTGTGAGATTTCTAAAGATTATTCGACACAATGCAAAGAGAAATTAGTAAGTATAGGACTGGCATAAAAATTGAATTGATTCTCATATTGAAATTATTTTTTGAATTGAAAAATTTCATTGACTACAAAATTTTACCGTGACTCAAGGTACAAGTATATCAACGTGTTAGCTGATCATCTTGTCTTCTCGTAACAATGAATTCACTGCCCTTTGTGTATAAATCTACTGGGTGTGGGAAGGATAAGAAAAAATAGTTAAAGTATTTTTAAAAACAAATTGTTTAGTGTTTTCAAATACTTGTAGACAAAAACTGGATTTCACCAATTACGGGCTAACAATAACAATATGTCATTCAACAGAGACGCCCTGTAAACGCCTAGATATCCATATTCAAACTTCTCATCTCTGTTGGGATGTCAAATTGTAAAAGTATTTTTATTTGATAATGACTTCAATCTACATGTCCTTTAAAATAATGATTTGTTTTTAAAGTTTCAGAACAGAAAACAACGATGTCTAACATAAGCAAAAAGCAGATAAAAAAGTTGATAACCTAAACCTAAAATATCAGAAAGCAAATTACAGTTTTTCTGATATCTAGTAATAGAAAAGACAATATTATCTTTTTTACTTAAGTTGGAGAAGATAATTTCATAGCTTGTATTTTTAAGACTAGGTAGTCTTATATTACAAAGATAGGTTTCCATCGTTCAGGAACAAACAGCTGCCTGTGTTATTACAGTTTTCTGGCTTTGTGCTTAGAAAAATATTTATGTTCCTCTCTTAGGGTTAGGATCAGATTTCTATTATTCTGTCTGGTCCCATTTCTAGAATGTCCGTCCATTTGACTCCGGTTTTATACATATATCTTAGATTAAATTATTATTTTTATGGGACAGTTTCTTTAATTCAAATTACCTTACATACCTACATGTAATTTATATAAAAACTTAAACGTTGTCTAACGAAAATATGGATTAAAATTAATTTATATTTATAATTGCTGATATTCAAACATTAATGATTATTTAAAAAGTCCAATAACGAACAAAATAGAACTGATCATCATGCCTTCTTGTAATAAATTTATCAAGTTACACTGCACTCGGTGTACTAATGCAGTGCCCTTTGCACCATTGCAGATAAAAAAAAGCAGTAGTAAAAAAACAAGGTAATAACTGATTAGGTATAATCGGCGCGTGTGCTTGAAGAAATGTATGAATGTGGAGGAAGCAAAGGAAATGTGGGAAGACAGAGTGATAGATTCTGTCCTCTCCGCCTACCCCTTCATGGAACTGGCGTGATAGTTAGTATTTTTAAAAATTTTTAACATGTTTTTGGAATTTCAAATACTATTATAAAAACCAGTAAATTAAACGATTCGAATTTCAGTTATTTATTTCATACACTAAGGGTATGGTAACATGAGGACATATTGAACTGCCAGCGGGAGTGAGGATTATTTATTCAAATGAGCAGCGGGTGCTATTGATTCCTATTTGGGCAAACACTTGTTCAATGGGACCGGATTATTGGACCAAAACATAGTTCCAATTGAAATTAGACAGTATACCAGTTAATTATTAGTATTTCTATATGACACGAGATACTAAGGATGGCCAACTCAAGAACAATGGATGAAGATATAAAGAAGGGCGTTATATGAAGAAAAATGCATATTTTGTTATAAGTAATGTGGTTCGCTACTAAAATAATTTAAAGTGGAGTTGTGTTTTTACGAATAATTTTTTTAATTTTTTTTTGAAGTGTTCTTTATTAAGAAAATAAACATAACATTAGAAAAACAAAAATAATGCCGTCCCGATAAACCGCAATTTTACCGTTTGTCATCAGGAGCCATTAGCAAAAAATACATTTATCATAGAAATATAAACAAAATAATAAAAAAGTTTACAAAATATACATAAAAGGAATAGAGATAATGCATATTATGGTGAATCAATATATAATAAATTATGGTGCATCAATATAAAGAAGTTCTTTCTTCCAACCAAACCCTTATGCCCACTTTATATGAGACAGTTTCTTGTTCAGAAAACTACACAGTTTCTTGTTTAGAAAACTGTGCAGTCTGTCAAACTTCTGTCAAAAGACACGCTAAATATGTGTATTTTTGAAACGCGATTGTAAGTTATTATCGTATGTTTGCTCTCAGGAAATTGTATATTTAGCTAATTATGTATATATGTTATTGTTTTTTTACGTTTTTAAAAGCATACAATGAACCAATGTCTATTTAAACGTTTACTGTCATGTCAGCTTAAATCTGACACTAGCACACAGTTTTTCATGCAGTTTTACCTTTATACGGGACCGTTTTCAGACTGCACAGAAAACTGTGTAGTAAACTGCGCCATATAAAGATAGCTTTAGAATAGAAATAATTTAACATTATTACACGATTTTTAAATTCATAGGGCAACATATATTAAATATTTTTGGAATTAAATATTCTAAAGTTCTCTGCCCGTACTTATTTTTAGTTTTGGGCACAATTACATAATAGATTTAGAAAAAAATTTTTGTATCCGCATTTATCATTTTCTAGTCTACAAAATTAGGAAAAAGACTGTTTAGTATTTAATATGCATAAACATAATGTATGTTTAGATATCGCACGTGAGCGATAAAATGGCGGATATCAAAGATTGTCAATTTTTTAATTGTTAATAAACAATTTTTTTATCGACACATTTTTTTTAATACAAAGAAGAAAATTTAAAACATTCAAGTAAAGAATAACGTCTTCTAAGCTTTGACAGCGCGGGGTGTTCGAAAATTCGATTTTAGGTTTACGATGATCATCGGAACATAAATTGTGATATTTCGTCAATTCAGCTGGTAATTGAGTTGATCCTCAAGTCATAAAAGTACTTGATATTTACGGTATATTGACTATCATCTTCATTGTAATAAATATATCAATTTATTGGCAATAAGTAATGGATAAAAAAATCATAAAGCGATTTAGAGTTAATCGATTTTTTGTTACCTCCCGCCGCGCCGCAGTAAAATGAAGAAGAAGATCCGGAAACCTGTAGAGAAAAAATCAGTCGTTGTAGTTGATCTGTGTCGATCCAATGTGTCGTTTTATTAAGTATGCATTTTTTTTAAATAGGCGTAGGAACAAACTAAGGTTGATAAGTGAAAAATGTAATAGCAAGGGGTTATATTGATTGTGATATAAAATTTGAGGGGCATTATGAATTTTGTATCAGGTTGAAATAATTGTATTTTTACTGCCGCCTTTCCAGTTACTTTCCATCAAATTTCAACCCTATCTGAAAAACCTTATCCTAAATTTAACAGTCCGTAGATTTAACGGATTTCAGGTGTAGGTGTATAACGAAAGTATGTATACATAATGTAGTCGTCGTGTGCCAGAAAATATCCCGAAAATACTGCACCCTCCCCAAAAATCTTTAGGAAACATGTAAAGAAAATATGTCAATTATTTAAGTTTAAAGGAATCTAGTTTCCAAGGTCCAACGTATCTAAATTAATAACATTATTTGTAATTTTGTTTATAATTTTTCAGTAGAGGATGATAACCCAGCGTCTTAATTACGATTTAATTTTTTTTTTTTTTTTAATTTTAATTTTATTTTTTTTTTTATTTATTTATAGGAAAAACAACAGTATCGATACATGAACGTAGTATAAAAAAAAAAAGCATGATTACCAATTATAGTTTTTCACATGTATACAATTCAAAGTAGATAGAAAAAAATAAATATGAGAAATAAAAATAAAGAGTTATGAGGGAAGGATAGGATGATAGGGATAGGTAAAAGGAAAAGGAGATGACTGGAAATAGGATTAGGATTACCTTTTCCAGTCTATAAGATTTTCAAATAATTTTAATTTGAAATTGGGTAGTCTGATGTTAAAAAATGTCAAGACAGCTACAGTATTCATTGAATTTCGCACAACTACGATTTATAAAAGAATTTTTTAAATAATTATTTGATGGTGCTAAATTATAAAAAAGATGATGACGATATTTGGACATAGGCCCTTCCTTTTGGTCTCATTTATTTGTGCACATGTCTCTATTTGTATTACTGCGACTTTTTTAATGACCTCAAACCATCTTGTTTTCGGTTTTTCGATATTTCTTTGCATCATTCTAGGCCGCCAGTATGGTGGTCCCGCAATACACGATTTTGCTACATTCGGCACTTTGCCACTGAATTTGTCCGGAGACGAAAGTGAAAGTGATGAATGAAGTTAAAGATTTTGCGTACCTATCCGGAATTTTAAAAGTCGTGTCCGTGATAACCAGCCAGTACGTTCATCGTTATCACGTTGTAATTACACGAATATATAGCTAATTCGCATTGAAATTTGAATATTTTCTATTGAGGATATTTAAAAAAAATAAGAACTTATCAAGAAGCAAAATTGGTAGTACACAACGGAGTTTCGGTACCAACCCTTATGTATGGTAGTGAAGCGTGGTCTTGGAAAAAGAAGAATGAAAGTAGACTGAATGCTGTTGAAATGCGATCTATGTGTGGTAAGACTATGAAAGATAGGTGTAATGTACATATGTCGAAATTAGAGCAGAGTGCAAGGCTGAGATAAGCATTTTCGACAAAATTAAGAAAGGGCTTTTACGATGGTTTGGTCATGTGGAGCGAATGAGTGATGAAAGAACACTAAAAGAAGTTTAAATGCAAGTGTGCCTAGACGTAAAAGCCGAGGAAGGCCGAGAAAGACATGGCATGACCAAGTACGACAAATACTTGAAAGTGGACATGTGAAAAGTCTAAATAATCGGCGTATGTGCATAAGAAAATGTATGAATGTAGAGGAAGCAAAGGAAGTCTGTCAGGACAGAGTGGTATGGTGTTCTATCCTCTCTGCTTACCCCTACGGGGAAATGGCGTGATGGATAGTTAGTTAGTTAGTTAGAATCTTGATTTTAGTAATATTTCAGGTAGGTATGAATAAGCTAAAAAAATTTTTTAGAATTTTACGGTTATTGACGTAAGAGATTTGACCTTATGATTTTAAAGGGCGATAAATCTTTACAATGTCAATACGAGAATTATCAGTGAAATTAATTATTACAAGTGGAATTTCACAATGGCGGTACCTTTTCGGGAACAAATGTCACCAGACCCTTGGGTATAAAATGGCGGCTCAAACAGTTAACAGTTGACAACAATTGGCAAGGGTCGGGGGCCGAGGGTCGGGGGTCGTAAACCGATTGGGGGCCCTTTAGACCTCCGGCCCTCAAACACGACACTTTGCACTGGAAAATAATTATTATCGCCATTGAAATCGGTCCGTTAAAAACTATATTATATTTGTGAGCATTTCGAATGAGCGAATGGCGGTACCAATTAACTTCAATATCAATGCATAGATAGAGCTTTTAACTCGCTTGTGGATGATTCTCGATTCTTAGCATACTCGTATGTTGTACAAAATCAAAAATGTTACCTGGTGTGGATATTCGCTAATAAGTGGAATGGGGAATGTTGTAGTACCTACATAAAGTGGCGACTTAACCCAGCCAATGACAGGTCATAAGCCCTGTAAACGCTCGAATATCCACATTCCTGAATTTATGCTCCAGGACAAATAAAGCTGGGTATTGTTAGATAACAAATTACTAATTTTACATACATAAGTACATACATAAAATATACATTTACGTAGTATAAGTAGTAACCTACAAAATATTTAGATAATAACCATTATATTATATGTTACTGCAGATTAATGGCGTGAAGGATATTATACGAGTATTATTTAGTTTTTTTGTTTTCTTTTTATTGTTTTTCTTTTTGTTTAGTTTTGTTTTATTTTTATTTTTATATACTGTAGAACCTTATGACAAAACTTGTGTTAGTTTTATAAGGACTACTGTAAAATTATTTCTAACAATGAATAAAAAATACAAAAGTAAGTATTTACAATCATAAAGTAGGTTATACGCAGTATTACAGTTTTTATCCTTACTTTATTCTGATATTTATTCAATTATACGATAGAAACCATAAAATATCGTAAAAAATGTAAATACAAAATATTTCTTGCTAAAACCAAGGAAATGGAAATAAAGACTTCTCTATAAAATTTAAGGAAGAAAAGGTCCTTGGCTAAAACGTAAACAAAGCTCACATCATACAAAATAAAATAGTTTTACCTCGGGGTAAAATAGTAATCCGATATCTCCAGTTCTATTAACATGTCCGTGTTATGATGAAAATCTTGCCTTCCTTTCTAACTACTCTACGTTATCTAAGAAACGGGAGATTGGGGTGGCTTTCAGGAACAAACACGCGTAGAGAAATAAAAGCGGCTTTGTGGCTGGAGTTAGAGTGAAACCATTATAGGGCCACGCTTCCAGTGTAAATGTTCCACTATCGGCATCCTTATATTTATATTATATCACGGGTAGAGTGAATGAGACAGCAGAAATTATGTTAGTTGAACGTGCTCATAGGTGCGTTTCGTTAATCAAAATTATCGACAAAAATGACATGGAATTTTTCAAACCTACCTATCTACATCCACGACTTATTTGTATTCTATGTATTTAAAAAAATATTCTATCGTTAATATTTGTTGCACGATCAGGAAAATAATAGGTAGGTACTAAAGTGAATAATTTGACAGATATTAGATGAAGGCTATGTTTTTAGAGATTAAAGAGACGGATGAGATGTGTGGTGGCTCTTGATTCATTCATCGTTCATCGCAATTCATGCTCGTTTTTCTGATTCAAAAATATTAATTATTTTTGGTAAGAATGCAAAATACTAGTTTCTAGACAGTTTCTTATGGATTGGTCCCTTTAGCCGGATGAGATATGCGAATGCCCTTGATTCACACTTCGCTATTCGTGGTTTTTATCAAATATTTTTTTATTTAATAATTAAAATAAACAGTTCGGATTCATTAAATTAATTTCCTCTTTTGTCTGAGTAAAAATTACCCGTCTTCGATACAAACGCACAGCGGTTCATCTTCAACTGGCCGTTGGTCCTTCGAGCCGGATGAGATATGCGGGCGCCCTTGATTCATACGTCGCATTAACCCCTCTTTCACATGTCGGGTCTCAATTTTCCGGACCATTCACCCCTAATGGGATCCAGTCTTGGCTATGACTAATTCACTCCCTCTGATGGCTCAATTACATTTTTTGTGTGCTGGGCTGAAGATATTATCGCTAATGACGCATTCCTGATACACTATCCAGTAAAGGGGCTTAGATTTCTTCCTAGTTTAGTTCTCTGCCACGTTTCTTTGGGTGAAAGTGACGGGTGTTCCGTTAATGTTCTCGGCCTTAAGATCACTTTAGTTTTTTTCATTTATTAACTAGGACAAAAATTATGCATTATTAAGCGTTACTCATGCCTGCTAATAGTTACTAATATATAAACCTATTTAAAATGTTGAAATTAGAGCAGAATGCAAGGCAGAGATAAGCATTATCGACAAAATTAAGAAAGGTCTTTTACGTTGGTTTGGTCATTTAGAGCGAATGGATGATAAAAAAACGGCTAAAAAAATATATGATGCGACTGTCCCTGGATGTAGAAGTCGAGGAAGGCTGAGAAAGACATGGCATGATCAAGTAAAACAAGTGCTTGAAAGTGGGCATGTAAGAAGTCGGAATAATCGACGTGCGTGCATGAGAAGATGTATGAATGTGGAGGAAGCAAGAGAAGTATGCCAAGACAGGGTGGTGTGGCGTTCTATCCTCTCTGCCTACTCTTTCGGGGAAATGGCGAGATGGTTAGTTAGTTACATATTTAAGAAATTAAGGAATTGCTGTTTTAAAATATGTTTTTATATTGTGTTATATCGACAGGATTAAGAAAGATCTCCTTCGATGGTTCGGTCATGGAGAGCGAATGAATGATGAAAATCAGCTAAAAGAATCTAGGATGCGAGTGCATGGATGTAGAAGTCGAGTAATGTCGAGAAAGACGAAGCACGATCAAGTACAAGTGCTTGAAAGTGGGCATGTAAGAAGTCAGGATAATCGAAGTGCGTGCATAAGTATTGTCAAAGTTTTGTTAAATAAATAACATAATTTTAGAGTTATACCTCACGTGAATAGGTATCCGACTTTAAAAAAGCATATATTTTTACAGTTGTTATTATTCTGTAATATTGAGTTTTTGACAGTTACGTTTAGTTAGTATTCTGTTCTATACCATAATATACAAAATTAAAAAACTAGATCTAGTTATAACACTTTTCTTTTCACATATCTATACAATAATAATTATTCAAAGCGTTTATTTTACAACATAGTTTCCCTCTCAAAATAAATTGCCCTTGTTGCGTTGTATACAAATATCAATGCACGTATAACATCATAATATTGATGCCTTCGGGTACAATAATATGGCGCTAATTAGCAAGGGTAATATTTTGTGTTCCAACAACGATCGTTTTCACCATTAATTTAGCCCCCTGTGCTTCTTATCAGGGATGTGCAATCACGTTATAATAACAGCATCACGTACAGTAACGAACAAATTAATTTAAATCAATCCAAAAACACATGTCTAAGAGAGATACTACTACTGCTCTCCCTCATCTGCACCCAATGGTGTAAACGTGTATAAAACTCAGCATTGGTATTCCAAGTGCAGTGAATCTCGTTCATTTGTCACAAGTCAAGATGATCAGTCTTACGATTTAACTCCATTTATGGGTGATTCGGTTATCAACCTCAACTCACTGATTATTTACCAGTGTTTTCGAGTTCTTTTTGGGTTGCACAGCTTAAACCCACGCTGTGCAAGCGGGTGCCCTGCAAGGCGTCGGACCCTCCAGGTATCACATACGAAATATTATTATGTGAACATTTCATATTGACCACCGTTGGGAAACAAACCCGCAACCTCATGCATGACAGCCCAACACGCCACCGCTACACATATTAATTTATTTATTTTTCAATTGGATTTCTCTTAGTCTGAAATGGTTTTCAGGCAACAGGAAGAAGTGGATAGACTGATGGACAAGCTGTTAGGAAGAGGATTGGATCAAAATGGAATAGTTAGGACTGGAGAAGGACTACCAGGGATAAGAGCCGCTGGAGAGAAGGCCAAATGTCATCCTGATGTAGCTGTCTATTTAATGTAAAATTATGTCTAAAACTTACATTACTAACTGGTTTTTAAAGAAAGTACCAGCCTCGTAGCAAAGTGGTAGCGCATTTGGCTACCGTGCAGGAGGTCGCAGGTTCAATTTAATTCATTTTGGATCATCATCATCATCATCATCATACCATATCCGCTCCCTATATGGAGCATATGGATTCCACAAACTCCAGGGCCAAGCGATCGGCCTCCACGTGCATCCTCCCAAGTCAAGTCCATACAAAATACTTACAAAACTCAAAACCGTATCATCGTCATGACCGTCTCATTGTCCTGACGAAGAGAAAAGTTACGTCTTGAAACCGATAGATATAGGAAAGTCTATGAGTTGTTACATACAAATTTTAATATCACAATATTTGAGGAGCTTAGAAGTAATTTTTTAGTCGTGTTTCCATTACTTTGTCCGAGATTGTAATGTCGTGACTTGATGTTGTACAAAGTGGTTACCTAATCCCACCCCAAGTAGGCATTGTTTGTGTTATTCGATACTTTAATAAATTAACGCAATCATTCATACTCAGGAACAGAAAATGGCTTCTTATTCTGGTTAGTATCGATTTCTCCTTAAGTACTTAACATAAAAGTTCACTGATTAACTTAAGCGCATTAAAAATTATTTGTTACTCATGTTTTATGATAGAAATAAAAGTAATTGAAGGCTCCTCCTAAGGCCAAAGTTAGAAATTCTGGTGTTTTTAAAACGATATTCTGAATTTATTGACTACCATAAAACTTCCAGACGTCCACTGTTGACTATCCGTCGGAAATTTGAGTCAGAATTAAGGGATGTAAACCTGACATAGGTGGATACACGAAAACTGGCAGCTGATTGCTTGGCTTGGAGGCTGTTTATGGAACGCATTATGTTCCTTATAGGGAACTATGATCTATGATGATGATGATAATTCATTTTTGGCTGGGCGTATAGGTTGTCGTTGTTCGAGCACCCAATCAGCATACCTAAGTTATACAAATTCTACGGTCAGTCAGCTTCAGCTCTTGTCAAATGGCAAATCTTTAACTGTACATAATGCCTTAGATGACAGTTTCGTTTAAGAAAATATTTAACTTAAACAAGGAAGCCAAGTTCAGACCACAAAATGGATAACTTAGCAGTCTTCAGCTGCATATATGTATGATTTGGACGTTTGAGCTTAAATTTGATATTTATTTATGGTAATTACGAACAAAATAAAACATTGTTTTGATGAAACTGTTATCGCAAGTAATGACGGTGTAAAAAATGTACAAACAACATGTACAACATTTAGCTGTTAAATCTAAGTTAAAGTAATTATGTAGAATTTAAACTTTCACAAAGCTTTGAGTTCTGTTTTCATAATTCCCGACACGTTCGTATAATAATTATTTATTAATCGCACATATTATGGCCCATAAATTTGAAATCTCGCTCTAAACTTTCCTGACATTGAACACTTTACTGGAGTATTATTTTCAGAAATTGTAACTTTGTTTCGGTTCATTTATCAACGTCTCACGGAGTACCAATTAAAGTTTATTTCAAGAAGGTTATTCGGGAGATAACTTGTTTGCTTTAAAGACCTGTCAGAAGATGAGAAAAGTTATAATTTAAGAAACTTATTGATTTAAGGGCAATAAACTTAGGATTTATTGCACAACTTACATAAGGTAAAACAATAATGAAAGAATAAAATTAATTTAACATGACACGGGAGGTTAATTATCTTTTAACATAAAAAATAACCAGGTAAAATATTTAGAGTAAGTTAGTACGTTATATTGAAAGCCTCGCCTTTTCCTAAGACCGTTTTAAAGACTATTGAGTCTTTTTCCAGCCCATCACAACTCTACAGATTTCTTAAAAGTAATCCGGGAAATTTAATAGATTTTGTTTTTACTGGATATAAGCGAAAAAAAAGGTTATTTACGTGACCAAATATTTTTATTGCCTCTATCACTGTCTCAGCTAAAAAGCGCACTTTAAACGGAACATATCGAATGCTTTTATAAACTTAAATAACAAATAATAACAGTTTGATATAAATAGTTATATTATCAATTTCGTGTGGGTAAACATACGATAGTACTTACAATCGCGCTTTTGACAGATTTCTGAGCAAGACACTGTACAGTTTTTGGCTTCGTACTAAGTGCGCTTAGATTGATTGTCATAAAATAAATTCATCCTCTAGTTACCATCATTCTATTTCTGCTGGGTGTTTGGATCTCACGTAGGTATTCCACAAAATATTTCCAAGTCAATTGATCGGCCTTCAATTTCTGTGTAACTTCCCAAATCAGGTTCACGTCTTGTGATTCTTACGTAAACTGGCGCCAAATTGGGTACAAAAATGCTGACCTTAAACACTTTTCCATTGCTGTTATTACTTGGCTTGAAGCAGTTTGTGGAATCCATTTGCTCCACGTAAATTATACGAACGCACAGGTACAGGAAATAATATATATAAATGTAAACTCTAAGCTCTGGTCTCTTGTTTCAAAAAGAATATATGTTCTTTGTTCTCTTCACCTAAAGTGTAGAAACTGCAAAACAAATCATAAGGGACAATAGACTGTCTACTAAAATAAATGTCATCTCAGACACTATCTGTCTATTGTACTGTAAAATGTACCAGGGCATTCATAGTCGCTACGCTATCACCGGTTGGTAGTGATGGGCATCATACTTAGTGATCAGCATAATCGATTGTAATCGATTTATTCAATTATGACTTCTGTAATAAAACAATATTTTTCTCAACTCTATTTCTCAGTTTAAGTGCTAAAAAAACTTTTGGCTGTCTGTAAAATCGGTTTACGGACGATAATTTTACGTGATAAACGCCATAAAGAAACATTGATGAAAAATAGCACACTTTTATGAATTGAATTGAATTATTATTACTGAATTATCATTATTTTGTACAGTACAAAGCAGGAGTAAATTGATTTTTTTTTCTCTTAATTTCACTTTCACTTTGTAGCTTGAGTGCTGCTGCTGCCTTCCTTCTACTCGGACGCATCGGCTGATGGAGTGAAAGAGAGATAGATGCGTCACAAACCAAACGCTTAGGCCGATCGTGCCCCTCTATCGCTTGTTCTGCGCTCTCGCTTGCACACTCGGCTCAGGCGGAACGTGACAATGAGTCATGCTTTTTCTTGAGTGCAGCCAGCGCGCAGCGTTCATCGATTTATTAGACGTTATCACGTCAAAATCATTATAATTTTTACATCTACCATTCCTTATTATTTGATGTTTTAATCTTAATGATTGGTTTGCAGTAAGGTTCTACAGCCTTGCTCTATCTTCTGCAGCCCTTTATAAACTTTCCATGAAGGATGAGAAAAATATCAATTTAACTGGAATATAAAGTCAAGCCGTTGGCCATGAGGTAGATAAACTAAATTATAATTATATTTTTTTCGTGGATTGTGTAATTGAAGTTAATGTCCTAGGTACATTAAAATCAACTGTAAAATATATTGAAAAACGCAAGTCAATGATTTTATACAAAACGAAAAAGATAGGCTCTTTTTGGTCATCAGTTGGGTAATTTTTTTTACGTCGTTTTGCGCACAAAAATGACGTACCTATTGATCATAATTTTTTTTCGATATTGCGATCACTAATGACAAATTTTTTTGACATGATCCTCAATGACTTTTTTCGATATTATGACCTTTGATGACTATTTTTTTTTCGTTATACGAATATTTTAAAAACGATTGTCATCGTATTTGATAATTCGAATTATGTTATGGCGTGATTTTGCACATCGCTACAGGAGAACAAATTGCCAAGATCTCCATGTACACCGATATCGCTAGATGGAGAAATATTATTTCCTTCAAGATATAGTAAAAAAAGACCAAACATTGGAATAGAGATGGCAGTTACGACAAAATTTCTTCATTTTCTTCCGGGAACGGAATGACCAACACGGAAATGAAAAGAATTCCCCGAGACATAAATATTACGTTATTTTATTCTCACAAAAGTTTCGCTATCTAAATAACTTGTTTTTATGTTTTGTATAGCATTTTTGTTTAAGTTGAAATGGAAAAATACTACGTCAGTTATTGCGAGATGGATATTAAGCATTTTAGGCATGTGCCGGTGGAAACTAATAATAAAATTGTGATGTCATTGTTCCTGATATTGTGACTCAAAAAAAGCGAGCGGTACTGATGTATTTGCGGTAGGGTGAAGGATATTTTATGGAGGTGAACTAGGACACCATAAAACTGATGATTTTTTGTATGGAAAAGTACGTCAAAAACTGATATTATAAGGATGCTTAGTGAATAATGAGGGAAAAAGTATTTTTAAAAATGAACAAAGGCAAAAATATGTGTAATGTACGCAAAATAAAAACTGACCAACAAATACAGGGTGTAACAAAACTCGATGCACAAGCGGAAAACCAGTGAATCTAGATGATATTTGGAGTCGATTTTGCTGAACAAATCTTTTTGATATGACCCTTAGTTTTCGAGAAAATTAAGTACAAAGTTGTTTTTTTTTTCGATTTTTTTGTTGCAAATTGTTTTCAAATATAGAGTATTTACTCAAATTAATGCTATCTATAAACAAAATAAAATTTAAAAAAGCGTTTTAATAAGAATTTGAGCAATTTTACTTAATCTACCATACTTATGAAAACTTTTGTAAGAAATTTTTTTTATAACCTCAGATTAAATAGTCATATTACACAATCGTCTCCAAATACGATGTAGATTCACCAGTTTCCCGCTTGTACATCGAGTTTTGTTACAACCTTTATAATAACAACGAAGAAGATTGAAGATAGAACTAGCAAAGCAACAACAATAAAAAGGAAAAACAAATCATGTCATAATTATTTTTTAAATAAACCAGCAATGAAATATTAACTGGATAAAATATTCAAGACACGGCACTTGGTGTATCAATGCAGTGCCCTATGCACATTTGGATGCGGATAAGGGAAAATAGTAGTAGTAGTAGTCAAGTAGTAGTTATTGATTCATTATTTTTAGAATTGAACAAGCCACTTCCATGATCATAGCAACAAAAGAGGGCATTATCCAAAGATGTCAATAAAAGTTCAAATTTTAACATTTTCTCAGTATATAATCGAAATAAATCGAAAGTCCCAACCGTGGGGCCATACGCATCTGACAAAGATTTTCCCGGCCCCACGTGTGGGGCGGTACGCGCCAAGAGGTTTTAAAGACGGCCCCGTTGAAAATTTACTAACTGTTTAAAACAGTATAACTTTTTGCTAAAAATACAAATATGTAAAATGAACGACTAGACTTGTATAAACTTCCACTTCCCACGTACTGTAGTCGAATTTCTCTCCGTTTCCTACATCCCCAGTTGCAGTATAATAGTTAACCAGGAATTCTTTTATGCCTGAATACTAATTGTAAATCAATGAATGATTGATGACCGTTCGATCACCGCAGTTCTGGAAACGCTGCCGCTGTTCGACTATTACTATTGGTGGCTTCGAAGCGCGTGTTAAAATTGATTAAAACTGAATTTGTATGATCAAGTGCGCTCTGTAAATTAAATTAGACAAGTTTAGACAAGTTTTATTGCGAAACTGTATCGAGTGAGTTTATTTATTCATTCATTATGCCAATAATTAGAGGAACATTACAAATATCCAGGTTAGAGAAAAAAAAATTGTGTTCTCACTGGGAATCGAACCAGAATTTTTTTTGGTCAGGAGACCTGATGTCAGATAGGAACAACGTTACAAACAACCAGGCATGAGAAAAACAACATTTTGATTATTGTATTCTCATCGGGAATCGAACACGGAACCTCCGTATCGAGAGTCCACTGTCTCACCATTACGCTATGGGGGTCGTTGCTCACAGAGGCTTATGCTTTCCAGTTCTAAATACATGTGTGTAAGATTAGTATAATGGTTATAAGTGTGGTGCAGTTTATTTTTAGGAAAATGAGTAGATAAGTTTACAAATTTATTATTTTTCTTAACGCAAAATGACACAATGTTGTATACACTGGTTGGGTTTGTTTCAATAAAGCAGTACCTTGCAAAAGTTATCGAGCAAATATTTTCCAAACCGATTTCTCAACTCTCGTGTGAACTCAACTAAAATTGCGAAGCGGTTATGTGTGCTTTCAGAATCAGGGCCTTTTTTGCTGTATAACGGATGCGTCCTCAACCACCCCACGCTGTGTGGTCAATTGGTGATTGTCATCAGGGGGAGATAAATTAATTAATACCAGGGATCAATTAATACTGACCGCCGCGCCGCGCTGAGAGAATTCTGAAGTGAATTTTACTAACTAAATTATTGGTGATTGATAATTTTCCTCATTTGCTTAGCGCAATAAATATTATAAAACTCAATAGTCCATTGAGTAAACGATTGAGCAGTTCACATAAGACTAAATAAATAGTAATAAACGTTTTTGCAAAAATACAGTACAGCAGAGTTAAATTTAATAATTTCCTTTCTTTACAAAAACAAGATCCTAAGTCGTTGTTTGTGGATTTTGTTTACAACTTAGAACGGATTAAAATAAAGCGATTATAACTTTACACTTTGAACAAGAACGGCTCAGAATTCGATGTTTTATTTCCAAGATTAGTTTCATAGGTGAAATTTTTTAGCTTCCTCTAACATGGTCGATAATCAGAAAATTAATTCATGTTATATCCGTGTTTGGTTAAATGCACTTTTAGCTTTGAGGACCATTAAATTTGGAATTTTTTTGAGTACCGGATTCTGGATTAACATTTAGATTACACTGACTGTCTTTTTTCTTATCTAACTATTATTCATTCATTTTCATTCATTATACCATATCCGCTCCCTATGTGGAGCATATGAAATCCACAAACTGCCTCCAGGCCAAGCGATCGGCCGCCAGCTCCCGCGCATCCTCCCAAGTCAAGTCCACGTCCCGCAGCTCTGACGCAAACTGCCGACGAATTGTCAACAGTGGACGACCTAACTATTAACATATATATTTTATATATTTGTAAGAACCGAAGGGGCTATGTAGTTAGATTATCACTAGATACAAAATCTGCGAAGTAGCGTCGCTAGGCACCCGACTTTAAAAGTAAAAATAAAACTTGAGATTGATTAAACTACTTGACCATTAAATTATCTAATTACCCGAATGCATCGTATCATATGCATGGAATGTGCCTAGTACAATTCATTGCATTTGTCATTTGTAAGCCAACAAGCGTTTCATACTAAACGCTCCAATATGTTGGGTATTCCAAATCTGTCCACATACATATATGTATTTGGCTGTACCTAGTGAACAATGTTCAGACACGTTTGAATTACACAATATTGCCTTGTCTATTAGCGTAATATTGGATTATACACGTGTAATGACTATGACTATGGTACTTTATACATGCATTAAGATATAATTGAAGTCTACATAATACAATGACATACTTGAATTGTGATAAACTAAATCGAAAAACATTTTGGGTGTGTTCAAATACTTGTACAAGTCTGGATTTTATCCCGAGACGGGAGTAGGTATATATTTCATTTTAAATGGTAGGTATACATAGTAAGGCGATTACGAGTAATTAATTTAACTCGGTCAGAGTCCTAATTTTAAAAAAATAAGTAATTTGATAGTAAATACTTAATTTCAATATCAATGCATAGATGGAGCTAGTTACGCGCTGGTGAATGGTTTTCGATTCGTAACATTTACTTATACAAAATCAAAAATGTTACCTGGTATTGATATTCTCTAATAAGCGGAATTTTGGCTGGTACTTGAGTAACGCTTTTCAAAAAACTCTAAGGTGATATAAATAGTGAATAACTTGACTGATTTCTAAAAAAAAGTCCGGAAAAGGCGAAACAACTGACACTAACGCTATTACAGTGCGGCAGTAAGAAAATACTACTAGAAAAAGTACTTTAATTAAGTCGCTGTCGTGAAAATTTAATGGTGCTCTACTTATTGACTGGCTGTCATAATAATACATTTCATTTTTTAAAAGCTGAAAAACGCATTTAAAAAATCACAAAGTCCTATGTTTTACTGTAAAATACATGATGTTCGTATAAAATTTCTGAAACATGCAGATAAAAAAAAATGTTATTACCTACAATTTAAAAACATCAAAAAAAATTTTTTCCGGTGAAAAAAGGTTTGATTGAAGATAAGCGAAAATGCCAGTGTTGTATTTTGATTATTTACGGAGATAATAATTATTTAGTTAGATTTTGCAACGCGGGCTGCATCACCGCAAGGCAAGGGGAAACAAGACTTTTTCGGGGAGGGTTTTTTTCATAAAACCAGTAGGTATGGGTTGATATTTACACATATGTAGATATGAAAAAATTCTAAAACATGAAAAAAAATTATTGAGAAAATATTATAACTCGGACCTGATGAAGTGGTTCTGTGTAAAAGTTAAGTATTATTATATTTATAAAATGCAATGGTTGAACATAAAATTTTATTACACTTTAATAGCAAGGTCCAGTAGAAATCTCTCTCCAGTACTAAGATTCGTATTTTTATCCAATAAAATATCCAGAGACGATTAATTCTTTGAACTTTATCAACTGTTATTGGGAAAATTCAAGAAAATGAATTTTCAGAGCCTTGACGTTGATTGCAAATTTATTCCTAGCTTGGAATACAAATATAAATATCGGCATAATAGTGTTTACCCTAGAGAAAGCTGGGATCAATCGGCACAGATTGTTAATTTTGCAAGAAATGAGGAATTTGTAGAAAATTTATACTCGAAGGTTTATATTAATTTCTTGTACATTTGAAATAATAATAAAAGGTGAACATGTACATTATTTTGCTTTTGTAGTTTCATTTCAGAAGTTACAAAAAAATAAATTGAAATAAAAATAAAAATAAATTTTCTAACATTAGCTGATTTGCGATAGATATACGCTCTTATATTCTATATGTATACGCTTGCATAACTTGTGTTTGCAATGTATATAAACGACCCAAGACCTTGGCTGTGATGATTTTAGTTCGTAATTACTTGTTATGGATTTTATAATTTTTATAATTTTTGTGATAATTTATGATATTTTTCATTGTTTTTATTAATTGACGTCGAAAAGTGATATTTGAATTCTACTAAAAATACATTTATTTATATATCATGACGTGTTATTAATTTCATTTACTGTATGTTTCCCAAATAAATAAAATACCCGAGTTCGGTGTATGTAACTCGCTTTACTAACATATTTATTATGTATTTGTACATGCATTGTACATACCTAATATTGTTTCTTGGTCTCTGTTGGTTTAAAAACGTAAGTAGTTAAGTTAGAAAAGAAGTGTGTTATAAAAATATGAACAAGGTTTCTATAGAAGGGTAAAAAAAAACAAGTTTACGTACAGTAAAAAAATTTGCTTAAAAATACCCTGGAATTTATTTTCCCGACTTTTATTTTTTCGATTCAATTAAACTCAAATAGAAAACTCAAATTCAAATTTCTGAGGAAGCTCTTTCGTTTGAAGTACAAAAATATTTTTTTAAACCCCAAGAGCGTTTAA